>RJVU01050255.1:819433-843216 GCA_003731715.1 Anabarilius grahami | reverse complement strand
TTTATTCTCAACATTTTATCTCGACTTTTTTCTCGAAATTTAACGAGTTTTTTCTCGCAATTTAACGACTTTAATCTCGAGATGGTTTTATTTTTTTATTATTGCTTGGCCCTAATCCTCTTCCGTACTATTGTAGCATTTTACTGCAAAAATAAAATTTTAAAGAGTTTTTAAGAAAAATAAATACAAATATTTAATTTTGCAAGGTTGTACAATTAGGACAAAAATTGTGATTTTATACCAGTATGAATATAATAATAATAATAATAAATAAAAATTAAACAATATAAGAACTATTACTATTGGAGCATTTTACTGCAAAATAAAAACATATATAAATATGAGTATAAAAATAGTAATAATAACAATCATCCTCTTTCATTTTGGAAGGTTGGCCAAAAATGACGTGATTAAATATCAGTATGAAAATAATCATTCATATTAAGTCCAGAAACAATTCTGATTTCATCCCATGATAACAATCAAAACTGCTTCTGTTGTGATGCTCTCTTCATAAACAGGCCATCCCAGCAGCCTCCAGCGGTATCCATGGCTACAGCAGGTTACCGTGCGAACGGGATCAAGGGGAATTGATGAATTTGCATGACAGACTGTGACTGGTCTGTATAGAGTCCAGCGCGCATGAAAGATCTGCGTCTTCCTTCAGAAGACTCTTGTGTTCAGGTAAACGTGTGTTTGACTTTGATTTCTCCACTTCTGTCCTGAATGAGCTGAATTTCAACCAGAGCAAATCCCGGTTTTTATTATTCTGAGACATTTAAATGCAGAACAAAGCCCTGGGCTGCTGCAGGATTCACAAAGGTCTCTCAAAGGTTGAGCTTAATTTAGGTCGCAGTGACCCACAAACTGAGACTCCTGCCTGATAAATGACCATCAGCCGGCCTGAAGAGCATCTCATGATGAAGCACCAGAGTTAGTCTGAGATCACTGAGATACTACTATAGGACATTTTTTTAGCAATTTTTTTAGCAAAAGTTTTAGCAATTTTCTTGTGTTTTTTTTCATGTATATTAAAAAATTAATAAATAAATTAATGTATTTTTTCAGTCTTAGTTTGAGTTACTTTAGTACTTTAAGTTAAAATGTTATTATATTATTGTATTTATTTCCATTTTTACTTGAAATTTAGTTAAAGTTTTAGTAATTTTGTTGTGTTTTTGTCATGTTTATTAGTTTTTTTAATTAAACACTTTTTTCATTTTTATTTCAGTCTCAGTTTTAGTTACTTTAAGAGTACTTTAAGATAACTTTACAAAAAAAATAATGTTTCTTTGGCAACTAGCTGAAAGTTTTATATTTTATTTGATTTTTTTTCAGTTAGCGTCAATTTTTATTTATTTATTTCCATTTTTATTTTAATTTTAGCTAAAATTTTAGTAATTTTGTTGTGTTTTTGTCATGTTTATTAGTTTTTTTATTTGAATAATTTATAAATGTCAGTCTCAGTTTTAGTCATTTTAGTACTTTAAGGTAAACTATACAAAAATAATAAATGTGTCCTTGGCAACTAGCTGAAAGTTTTTTATTTTATTTTATTTTATTTCAGTTAGCATTCATTTTATTTTATTTATTTCCATTTTTATTTGAAATTTAGTTAAAGCTTTAGCAATTTTGTTGTGTATTTTTGTCATGTTTATTATTTTTGGTAATTAGAATAATTTATACATTTTTATTTCAATTTTAGTTTTAGTTATTTTTGTACTTTAAGTTAAACTATATGAAAATAAATGTTTCCTTGGCAACTACCGGAAAGGTTTATGTTTTATTTTATTTTTTTATTTTTGTTATTTTAGCTCTTTTTTTGTTTTGTTTTTTGGTGTGTTTTTGTCATTTTTATTAGTTTTTTTAATTAAACACTTTTTTCATTTTTATTTCAGTCTCAGTTTTAGTTACTTTAAGAGTACTTTAAGATAACTTTACAAAAATAATAATGTTTCCTTGGCAACTAGCTGAAAGTTTTATATTTTATTTGATTTTTTTTCAGTTAGCGTCAATTTTTATTTACTTATTTCCATTTTTATTTTTATTTTAGTTAAAGTTTTAGTAATTTTGCTGTGTGTTTTTGTCACTCTTATTAGTTTTTGTTGATTTAAAAAAAAATATTTATTAATTTTTATTTCAGTCATAGTTTTAGTTCTTTTAGTACTTTAAGTTAAACTATAAAAAAAATGATATTTGTTGCATTTGCAACAAGCTGAAATAAAAGTTCAGTTTCAGTTTATTTTATTTCAAGTAATGATTTTATTCAAGTAAGTGTTTATAGTTTTAGTTTCAGTGTAGTTTTAGTTAACGATAATAACCCTGTAAAAGACGCTTGAAAAGCGCCACATCTGTCATAGATCTATTCCTACTGATGTCATTACCGCATCTGCAACGCAAGCAGCAAAGATTCTCATAAAGTTGTTCCAGAGAAGCCCACGCATGGCTTAACATGAAAGCTGTGACCGCGGTGAAGCAGCAGCGGGGGTCTTCGAAGAGCACAGGGACTGATTTCAGAGGAGGAAAGTCGAGTTCGGCAGCAGAATAAATGAGATTAGAGCCATCGGGTTGACTGGGGATAAAATAACCTCTGAGAGCTGCCAAGACTGGTCACACTGACGCATCTCTGTTCCTGCTGTTTCTAGTGCTGAACCTGAGACTCTTTCTCTCACACACAAACTCGAGGTGTCAGAACATCAGGACTGCAGAATATAATCAGCTTTAAAGTTTTCATTTATCAGCCCCCAAGGAAATGCACATAATTGCCAAGTGTTAATTAAAGATTTGGAGCGAATGGGCAGAGAGGCGAAGCAGCACCTCGTTCTTGTTCACAACGTCTGGGGCCGACGTGTCAAAACATGCTGCTTATGAATAAATATACACTCACCAAAGTCTCTTTCGGTGGGATTTCATAAAAGTGGTCAAAGCCCTTAATATACACAAAAAGTACATTGAAAATCTAGGATTCAAACATGAAAAATTAAGAGAAACATGAAGAAAAGATTCTACATTGTGATATGATTGTCTTTTCTTTTCCTTCCTATTGTGCCGTATATATTTGAGTGAAACGGTTTTGCAAACACGAACAAATGTAGGTTAAAACAACCCAATCGCTGGGTTAAAACCACCCAACCGCTGGGTTAAACAACCCAATTGCTGGGTTAAAACCACCCAACCGCTGGGTTAAACAACCCAATTGCTGAGATAAAACAACCCAATCGCTGAGATAAAACAACCCAATTGCTGAGTTAAAATAAGTCAGTAGCTGGGTTAAAACAACCCAATCGCTGGGTTAAAACAGGTCAGTAGCTGTGTTAAACAACCCAATCGCTGAGTTAAAACAACCCAATCGCTGGGTCAAAACAACCCAATCGCTGGGTTAAAACCACCCAATTGCTGAGATAAAACAACCCAGTCGCTGGATCAAAACAACCCAATCGCTGAGTTAAAACAACCCAACCGCTGGGTTAAAACAACCCAAACGCTGGGTTAAAACAACCCAATTGCTGAGATAAAACAACCCAATCGCTGAGATAAAACAACCCAATCGCTGAGATAAAACAACCCAGTCGCTGGATCAAAACAACCCAATCGCTGAGTCAAAACAACCCAATAGCTGGGTTAAAACAACCCAATCGCTGAGTTAAAACAACCCAATCGCTGAGTTAAAACAACCCAATCGCTGAGTTAAAACAACCCAATAGCTGGGTCAAAAAAACAACCCAATCGCTGGGTTAAAACAACCCAATCGCTGGGTTAAAACAACCCAATCGCTGAGATGAAACAACCTAATCGCTGGGTTAAAACAACCCAATCGCTGGGTTAAAACAACCCAATCGCTGAGATAAAACAACCCAGTCGCTGAGTTAAAACAACCCAACCGCTGAGGTAAAACAACCCAGTCGCTGGATCAAAACAACCCAATCGCTGAGTTTTACCGTTTGCTGTTATTCTTCTTGTTATTTATCTATAGCATATTTTTGCATATTTATTTTGCTGAAATATTGCAGTTTAATTACTTTTTAATTCAGTTGCATAAATGATGATGCTTTAATACTGACACCCTCATTGTTTTTAATCACACACTATAATCTCATATTAAATAAATCACATTATTTAATTCACCCACTTAAACAGCATCAAATGTAAGTAGCTTGAAGTTTAGCGGACTACTTTTCCAAACGGGTAAGTTGGCTTTAAAACAGGAGTAGTTTCAGGACAGTTTGGAAGTATTTTCTCTATTATCAGGCTCTGCCGTCTCTTTCTCTCCCACGCCATTTCAAGGTGAGAAGTCTTTGATTTGAGATGATAACGTATGGAGCGTTTGCCTCGGGCTCAACCCCTACCAGCGATCTCACGGCTAATCCTGCCTCCACGCTCAAGAGCATGTGTGAGTCAACTAGATTAGATGCGATAGAATTAATTCTCATTAACTTAAGCAATTATAAAACATGTCATGACTGCTCCGTAATGCTCTTACGCCGGCCTGGTGAACAGGATTACCCGAGATATCCAAACACTTACTTATTCGACGCGTTTAGAGCAAGGATGCCTCTGCCTGCAACTCTCCAGCACGAGATTCTCTGTGTGCCATATGTGTCTCGGCACATACGGACAGAGACAGACGGTGTGAGGATGTCAACAGGGAAATCGGACAGTGTTTCCCAGCCTCACACGTTCATATTGTAGGTCAGCAGAGACGCAGTGAGGAAGGGTGTGAGAGAATCTCGTGGACGCCAGTGGGCTTCCGGGACGTGTTCAGATGTGATTATAAGCACGTGCGAAAGCTTGCGAGGTGTGAATACAGATTCTTCTCAGCGATGATGCTGTTAAATCTAATCGGTGTTTCGATGTGACTGTCCGTGGCTGCGTCCCAACTCATACGCTGAAAGAACCTCATATGCTGGCGATGCATGTTTAAGATTAAACAAAACAATAGTGCTTTTGTTGTCTCATGCTTGTTGTTGAGCAAGCGAAGCGCGAGCTGTTAAAGCTCCGCCCACTTCTGGAAAGGGGGCGGGAGCAGCAGCTCATTTGCATTTAAAGGGACACACACAAAAAATGGCGTGTTTTTGCTCAAATTTGACAAGCTATAATAAATGATCTGTGGGGTATTTTGAGCTGAAACTTCACAGACACATTCTGGGGACACCAGAGACTTATATTAGATCTTGTGAAAAGGGGCATCATAGGTCTCCTTTAAGTGTTGTCTAATTAAGATCATTAAACAATCAGTGATTGAGTTGTGTCTGTTGTGCACCTGAGATGAGAAGCTACACCTGGGAATCATTAGACTCTGTGTAGTATAAAATGTATGCAAGTGCTGTGTTGCATAATGTCAAACTAAAAAAAATAAGAAAAGGAGTGTAGATCATCATTATGTTATTTTGAACATATATATATATATATTACAATGACTAGAGGATGGATCTAGTAGGTAGAGCTCAAAGATTTTATCTTTTTTGATGCNCTCAGAGATTTTATGTTTTTTGATGCATTTATTGTAGTAAATGGTATTTACATTACAAAAAAAGGTCTTTTGTGAATGTGCATCTTTAAACACATATTCCCCCACACCTGCAATTCAGTTCGGTGAAGATGACGTGCGCCAGGTCTTCAGAAAGAACAAGAGAAGAAAGGCACCAGGCCCAGACAGCGTTTCACCAGCCTGTCTGAAAACCTGCGCTGACCAGCTGGCCCCCATCTTCACACAGATCTTCAACAGGTCACTGGAGCTGTGCGAAGTCCCCTCATGCTTCAAACGCTCCACCATCATCCCCGTCCCAAAGAAACCCAAAATTACTGGTCTTAATGACTACAGACCTGTGGCTCTAACGTCTGTGGCCATGAAGTCATTTGAAAGACTGGTTCTGGCTTATCTGAAGGACATCACTGGACCCTTACTGGACCCCCTGCAGTTTGCTTACCGAGCAAACAGGTCTGTGGATGATGCAGTCAATATGGGACTGCATTATGTTCTCCAGCATCTGGACAGACCAGGGACTTATGTGAGGATCCTGTTTGTGGACTTCAGCTCTGCTTTTAACACCATCATCCCATCACTCCTCCAGCCCAAACTAACTCAGCTCTCCGTGCCCACCTCTGTCTGTCAGTGGATCACCAGCTTCCTGACAGACAGGCAGCAGCTAGTGAGGCTGGGAAAATTCTCATCCAGCACCCGCACCATCAGCACCGGCGCCCCTCAGGGCTGTGTCCTCTCCCCACTGCTCTTCTCCCTCTACACCAACGACTGCACCTCTAAAGACCCCTCTGTCAAGCTCCTGAAGTTTGCGGACGACACCACAGTCATCGGCCTCATCCGGGACGGAGACGAGTCTGCTTACAGACTGGAGGTTGAACAGCTGGCTGTCTGGTGCAGTCTTAACAACCTGGAGCTCAACACGCTCAAGACAGTGGAGATGATCGTGGACTTCAGGAGAAACCCCCCTGCTCTCCCCCCACTCACCATCATGAACAGCACTGTGACTGCAGTGGAGTCATTCAGGTTCCTGGGCACCACCATCTCACAGGACCTGAAGTGGGACATTCACATTGACTCCACTGTGAAAAAGGCCCAGCAGAGGTTGTACTTCCTTCGCCAGCTGAGGAAGTTCAACCTGCCACAGGAGCTGCTGAAACAGTTCTACTCTGCCATCATTGAATCCATTCTCTGCACTTCGATTACCGTCTGGTTCAGCTCAGCTACCAAATCTGACCTCAGAAGACTACAGAGGGTAGTCCGGTCTGCTGAGCGAATCATTGGCACAACCCTCCCCACTCTCCAAGAACTGTACTTATCCAGAGTGAGAAAAAGGGCAAAGAAGATCACTCTGGACCCCTCACATCCAGCACACTCCCTCTTTGAACTGTTGCCATCTGGTCGACGCTACAGAGCCCTGAGCACCAGAACGACCAGACACAGGAACAGTTTCTTCCCTCAAGCAATCCATCTCAAAACACGGAACACACAACACTATTATACTTTATTTACTTAAAACACCTATTTATATTTCAAATTTGCACACATCACTGTACATACAAATTGTCTATATTATATATTGTTTTTTGCACGTTGTGCAAACCGTGAGCCAGTGTTAATTTCGTTGACAAATAATTTTCGTCAACGACATTTTTTCACGGACGAAAATGAGATGACGACTAAATAAAAATGTGTTTTTAATGACTAAAACTATGACTAAAATCTACTCTAATTTGCATCAACGAATAAAAACTAAACGAAAACGGTGTGTTTCGGGATGGTTTATAATTATAATTTTTTCCTGGTCATTATTGTTATTTTGTTTACACAATAAACTGCATTTAATTTAATTTAATTTAATTTCTATTTAATTCATAGTAAACTACTGTATCTTCTGTCACAGAAAGACTAAGAACATTATTTGACACATTATTCTATATATTTTACAGGTATAAGGGTTATTATTGATAACTAAACCTAAAACCATTAAAAATCTTCATTACTTGAAATAAACGTTAACTGAAATAAAAAACAAATATGTAAAAAAAAATGTAAATGTATTTTATTTCATCTAGTTTCCAAGCTTAAAGGGTTAGTTCACCCAAAAATGAAAATCCTGTCATTAATTACTCACCCTCATATCGTTCCACACCCGTAAGACCTTCGTTCATCTTCAGAACACAAATTAAGATATTTTAGTCGAAATCCGATAGCTCCGTGAGGCCTCCATAGGGAGCAATGTACACTTCCTCTCTCAAGATCCATTAATGTACTAAAAACATATTTAAATTGGTTCATGTGAGTACAGTGGTTCAATATTAATATTATAAAGTGACGAGAATATTTTTGGAGCGCCAAAAAAACAAAATAAAGACTTATATAGGGATGGCGATTTCAAAACACTGCTTCAGGAAGCTTCGGAGCACAGATGAATCAGTGTGTCGAATCAGCTGTTCGGAGCGCCAAAGTCACGTGATTTCAGCCGTTGGCAGTTTGACACGCGATCCGAATCATGATTCGACACACTGATTCATCTGATTCACCGATTTTTGGGTGAACTAACCCTTTAAGCTTAACCTGACTAAAATTACTAAAACACAAACAAAAAAACTATAAAGATATTTAAAAGCAAAAACTAAAAGACATAAACATAAAAACTAAAATTACAATGAAAGCAGAAAAACTAAAAAAATCAATCCTAATCAAAATTTTAAACAAAAACTTTAATGGTACCTCAATGATAAGTGTGTCAATCCCTGAAAAACACTGAATTGAGCTCTCTTTCGTGTCTTTTTGCACTTGAACGGTCAAAAACCGTCCGCTTTGGCGAGTAAAGTACAGCTGGTTGTCTTAAATGAACATAAACAGTTTGGAGAATATCAGATGTATATCAGCGTATTGGATCTGTGTATTGTTAGAGAAATGATTACTTAATGCATTACAATTTAACTAAATTAGATTTATGTTGACTAAATTTATTGTAGATTTCAGTGACTAAAATCTTATATTTAGTCAACTAAAACAATTTCCGATGACTAAAATATGACTAAAACTAAATGGCATTTTAGTCAAAAGACTATGACTAAAACTAAATCAAAATTAGCTGTCAAAATTAACACTGCTGTGAGCATGCGAACATGTTGTTAAATTATTGAAATATTAACTATTTTAGGTTAAAAACATTTGGGAATCCCTGAAGTATAGTGCCGCTATTATGCTTTTTTGAATATTCCCTTTCATGTAGTGTGTAAAAGAGCTGCTTGTGAATGTAAAAGCTCTGCAAAGTTTTAAAGATCAAAGTGCACGAGAAAATATGAGAAATTGGATGCATTGCAGGAGACCTCAGAAAAAAAGTTTTACACATGCAACATCAAAAATATTACACATGCACGCAATACAGACATTAAAATCCACCTTGAAATATAACATACTGTGCCGGCACCTTTGGCATACTACTTTCAACATACAAGATAATCCTAATCTCATACACTACATAATACGGACAGTATGTGAATTAGGCCGCGGCCGTTCTCCCGGTTAGCAGGTAGATAAGAAAAAGAACACATATATAACTGTCCAGGAAACTCAAGTCTTCCCATAATCCTCTGGCGAGAGCGTGAGCACAAGTGAGAGGGCTTTTCGGGCTCCTGTACAGCAGCACGTGTCCCATGGGCGCTCCGACGGGAAGAGGAATAAGTGTGTGCGGTGTGAAATGATACCCACAGTTGCTCTCAAAGTCTTTAATTAACAGCACAGCTGCAGGCAGGAATCACACGGTCAAAGATCTAATATCACACCAATCCCAGATTAAATGTGTCTCCTTTAATTTTTGCATTTGTGGGCTGTGAAGTTTCTTAAATGGTTGGATCACCCAAAAATAAAACATTCTGCAGTGTTTCACAGATGAAAGAAAGTCAAACATTAAAAGAAACATTTGTTCTTTTTCCATGTAGGCGTGTTTAGTGTGTATGTGTTTGTTTAGATTAGTTATGTGTTCATGATTTACTTAATAAAAGTGTATGGACAATAAATATGAGCTCCCTGGTTGCCTGCAAATTAATGTCACTTAAACGATTCTGATCTTGCTACTCGCTCTAAACGCTGTACCTGCTAAGAACGAATGAATTTTCTTAGATGCCAATAAACAACCTTTGTTTTTAAAAGTGTGTTGGTATATTTTCATATTTGTGAACTATTCCTTCAATTTCCACTCTCTCAATGTTCGATTGAGCCCTTGAAACTGATCAGCCAAATCACAGTCCTACAGTATCTATTTCCGACATTCCTTCAGTTCCAGCCCTTCTCTCTCTCTTCCTTTATGAAGCTAATATTAGCCGGTGCTGACAGACATGGTCGCGGTACAATAGAACCCTCCATTCATGGCAGATTATAGCTGGCCATTCTCATGATAATTTCATCCGCCGTCTGTGCGCACTGCAAATATTTGCCTCTTTCTATTCTTTTACATCGAGCAGCGCCTGTTCAAGAATTTTCTGGAGAGATCTGGAGATTTTAAAAGAGGTTTGTGAATCATTTCAACATATCTAATGTGTGTCGCCTACAGTAGCTCGCATTCGGCTTTGAGTTTGTCAAACATCACAATGCAAAGAACGAGCTTTTTTGACTTGCTTAAGGATAAGTGAATGAGCAGTAAGACAAAATATACAGTACAGTCCAAAAGTTTGGAACCACTAAGATTTTTAATGTTTTTAAAAGAAGTTTCGTCTGCTCACCAAGGCTACATTTATTTAATTAAAAATGCAGTAAAAACAGTAATATTGTAAAATATTATTACAATTTAAAATAACTGTTTTCTATTTGAATATATTTGACAAAGTAATTTATTCCTGTGATCAAAGCTGAATTTTCAGCATCATTACTCCAGTCTTCAGTGTCACATGATCCTTCAGAAATCATTCTAATATGATGATCTGCTGCTCGAGAAACATTTAATGTGTACAATTGTACAAAATATTTGTGTACAATATTTTTTTTCAGGATTATTTGATGAATAGAAAGTTCAAAAGAACAGTGTTTATCTGAAATCTAATCTTTTGTAACATTATAAATGTCTTTACTGCCACTTTTGATTGATTTAATGCATCCTTGCTGAATAAATGTATTCATTTCTTTAACTTCTTTTCAAAAAAATAAAAATAAAAATTCTTACTGCCCACAAACTTTTGAACGGTAGTGTATAATGCTACAGAAGCTTTGTATTTCAGATAAATGCTGTTCTTTTGAACTTTCTATTCATCAAGGAATCCTGAAAAAAAAAGTACACAACTGTTTTCAACATTGAAAATAATCATAAACGTTTCTTGAGCAGCAAATCAGCATATTAGATTGATTTCTGAAGGATCATGTGACACTGAAGACTGGAGTAATGATGCTGAAAATTCAGCTTTGATCACAGGAATAAATTACTTTGTCAAATATATTTAAATAGTACACAGTTATTTTAAATTGTAATAATATTTCACAATATTACTGTTTTTTAATGTATTTTTAATTAAATAAATGTAGCCTTGGTGAGCAGACGAAACTTCTTTTAAAAACATTAAAAATCTTAGTGGTTCCAAACTTTTGGACTGTACTGTACTTATATTTAAGATACAGTCTATGAAAACAATTCTTAATATCTTATGCAGTGTAGATTCTCAAGTTAATTTGTCTCATTTTAAGGATTTGAAACACAAGGCAAAAACATTCATTAAGAACGTGATTTTGTGCATGGAAGAATATGAAAGAAAACGTACACAACTTGCAGAATACTCATGAAACTGAACCCCTTGGATAAAAGTCCTGTGACTGAAGTGTCAGGACAGCCGTGATTGGCTGATGACATCATTAGAAAACACACACAGTCTCAAAGCTTCACTAGTGAGGTTAAAGTCAGAGGCCAAGAAACACACTTTAAAACACAATCCTCCAAAAACTAGTCATCAATTAAACATCTACTAGAATATAAATCACAAATATTTCATTATATGTTGCTGTCCGTCATGGAGCTGAATAACACAATGCTGAAGTGTGTGTGCTNTTACTTCTTAAAGATGTTTTCAAGAATATATATATATATATATATATATAGAGAGAGAGAGAGAGAGAGAGTGTGTGTGTGTGTGTGTGAGTGATTTTGAGTGTGTTTGTGTGAGTGAGTGTGTGTGCGAGTGAGTGTGTCTGTGTGGGTGAACGTGATTTTATCAAGTACAACATGATCCTGGAACAACATTCCAATCAACCAATCAGATTTGAGGGAAAAGTTTACAGTTTATGTCAAGTTTAGGCTTACAAGCAGGGTTAGGTGCTTCTACATCAGTGTTATTCACCTATCATTTCCCTCTGATTTTAGGGATAAATTATGGGTAGGGTTAGGTTCAGGGGTAGGAATAGGGTTAGGACTAAATTTTTAGACAAGAATGTTGTTCCAGGATCAACAAAATATGCTGATCCAGGAACATGTCTTACTTGGCAAAATCACGGTGACCGTCAGTGTGTGTGTATGACAGTGTGAGTGTGTGTGTGAGTGAGTGTGTGTGTGTGTGCACGTTTTTGTGACATATCAGGACACAAATGTGTATAATGACATGGGTATGACATAGGTATTACAAAAAGAGGTGACTTATGAGGACATTACCCATGTCCCCACTTTTCAAAAGGCTTATAAATCACACAGAATGAGTTTTTGTGAAAATACAGTTTGTACAGTATAAAAACCATTACGCCTATGGAATGTCCCCACAATTCACAAAAACGAACATGTGTGTGTGTGTGTGTGCGTGCGTGTGTGTGTGTGATTTACTCCATGCACATCCATCACAAACGAAACGTCACATGGCTGTTCTTGTGCATGTGAGGTTTCCGTCAGGCCACGTCTTGTCTTTCCTAGAGATGAACTAGTCTGAAGAGGAACCCGCTGGCTACTGTCTCGCAGAATATTAGCAGAGGTACTACAGCCAGGTGTGTGTGTGTGTGTCGTTCTGTCTCTATCTGTTAAACACACATAAATAAACAGACAGTTCAAACCCTTGCTGAGTCTTTCCTGTCTATCCGTCTTCTGACAGCTCAGGGAAAATGTTCAGAGAACACATTAGTCAACCTAACGAACGGACACACGGCCTCCCTCTCCTCCATATTAATCTGTGTTTACCGTGCTAACGTCTCCTCAACAGGATGCCTGGCTCGAGGCGGCTGGCACGCAATGAATCGCGAGTTGCATTGCCATGGGAGCAGGTTGCCGTGGGACGGCCGGCGCATTAACAGACAGCCGTTTGACCCGCGGCTCAGAGGCCCCTTCCACCGGGGGACCAAATGGCTGGTTAACCCACTTGGCAGTTCTGAATCTCAAAAAGCAGGCCAGCAGACACGAAACGAGACGTACGGAGGAGAGGATGTACCAGGACAGAGTGCGCCGCTGACTCATTATTAGGACGAATGAGATTGTCAGATTCTTCTAAACCAGATGACGAATTTAATGGGAACAATCACTAATTCTCTAAACAGTTGCACCACTTTTGCGTTTGTTATTTCAGCACAAACACATGCATGATATTAGAGATGGCATAAAAACCCGCAATCCAGTTTAACTAGAAACTACACTGCCGTTCAGATGTTTGAGGATAGATTTCTTTAATGTTTTTGAAAGAATCTCTTCTGTAATCGACCGATTACTCGAATAATCGTTAGTGACAGCCCTATATGTGCGTGCGCACACACACACACACACGCACACACACACACACACACATGCACACACACTCACACACACACACACATATATATAAATATATAAAACTCTTATGTTAGATACGATTAATCGTGATTAATCGATTGGACAGAACTATCAAAAATGTAATCTATTCATGTGACTCTGAAACCTGGAGTAATGATGCTGAAAATTCAGTTTTGATCACAGGAATAAATTACATTTTACTATATATTCACACAGAAAACAGTTATTTTAAACCATTAAAAAAATCATAATATAGCATAGTGCTATTATGAAATCACAAATAAATGATCAGAGTACTTGATTAATCGTCAAAATAATCGACCGATTACTCGATTGCAAAAAATCATGACTGCCCTGGTATATATATAAAACTAACTTTTATGTTAGATGTGATTAATCGTGATTAATCGATTCGACAGCATTATCAAAAATGTAATTTATTCATGTGACTCTGAAACATGGAGTAATGATGCTGAAAATTCAGATCACAGGAATAAATTTTTGATCACAGGAATAAATTACATTTTACTATATATTCACACAGAAACAGTTATTTTATACCATTAAAAAATCATAATATAGCATAGTGCTATTATTAAATCACAAAAACTTACTCTGAAAAAAATCTGATTACTCTGTTAATCATCAAAATAATCGACCGATTACTCGATTACAAAAAATTGTTAATGACATCCCTAGTATATATATATATATATATATATGTGTGTGTGTGTGTGTGTATATATATATATATATATATCAAACTTTTATATTAGATGTGATTAATCGATTTGACAGCACTATCAAAAATGTAATTTATTCATGTGACTCTAAAACCTGGAATAATGATGCAGAAAATTTGCATCATTTGATAAAATTACATTTTACTATATATTCACACAGAAAAATGTTTTAATTGTAATAATATTTCTGTTTGACCAAATAAATGCAGCCTTGGTGAGCATAAGAGACTTTTCAAAAATATTAAAAATATTAATTATTCAAAACTTTTGACCTCCAGTGTATGCACTACGAATAATTTATGACCACATTTGCACTTAAATTGATTAATCGCCAATCACAGATATTGATCAAATCATTAATGACAAATAATAAATTTCCAATGAATCTTTAATACTAGTGCCTCCCCATCAAACCTTAATATCACATGGAGCATAATATAAAAAACAAAAACATACTGGAGAAGCCATTAAACAAGTAGGACCTCTGTGATTTTACGTCATCTTCAAATCAAGAAATCTCACAATCTCCCCAAACGGTTTGAATAAGCCCTGCTGCTCCGCTCCTACGGTAAATACATAAGCTGCAGGCATTAAAGATTCACAGTGAAGTATCAGACAAACTGAACCAGTCATAAGCCAAATGCTCAGTTCCCACCGCATTTCAGGCTCCCATGAATATATATTATAAGAACAGGATTGAAAGAGAGAGATTTTAAAGAAATGGTGTGAGATCTGTTTGCCATGCAGCGCAGAGCAGGTATTTGAGTCAGTGTTTAGATTACAGTCAGCAGAAAAACATAATGCCATTATTCATTCAGCGCCTGGAGATGTTGAAAATGCATCTCGTCTGCTTTCTTATTCCAGTCAGATTGTAAGCACACCGATCTGAATGACTTACTGGCCTTCCTCACATGCGTGAGCTCGCCAGGAGGAGAGAGAGAAATCACAAATGAGATCTGTTTAATGTCTCAGACCAAATGGGGAGCAAATTGAGACTTTTACTAGAGTGTCCTGTAACTTTTCTGAGATGCAAGAACTTAAAATAAATGCAGCATATTATGGATTCAAAATCACCTGTCAGATCCTCGGCATTACAGTATTTCTCATCAGCATTTCCACATAATCCTGACAGAGCTAAACTGAAAATTCCCTTCAGAAGTTTAAAGGACAGAGTTTCAGAGTTTCATTCACACTCACTGAGGTCAGAACGGCACATAATCTCACTCCGATCTCATTCACTCGTCTCTCCGTGTCTTTACCCTTATGAGACAAAAACAATTTCCTGAAAAAGTCAAGAGGTTGATGTAATTCTCACACTCGTGATTTCCCATCTTTCTCTTTTGAAGAGCATCCCAGCTCACTCTTCATGTGTATTTGTGCTTTTCATGTCTTTTACTATTGCATACATTTAGGCCCAGTGATCAGATGCACATTTTCACCTGTGGAAAAATCCCACAGATGCACATTGAAGGAGACACCTTGCAAACACCCACAACATCCTAGAAACCACATAGCAACCACTCAAAACACTGTAGCAACTGCATAGCAATTCCCTATCTGCTGAAGGTTTTCTGAACTTTTATTTTGGCGGGTTGGGTGAAGAGTTTTGAGTTTGTGTGTGTATCTTCCGATAGTTTTCTGAACTTTTATTTTGGCGGGTTGCAGTGAGGAGCCGTGAGTTTGTGTGTGTATCTTCCAAAAGTTTTCTGAACTTTTATTTTGGCGGGTTGCGGTGAAGAGTTTTGAGTTTGTGTGTGTATCTTCCGATAGTTTTCTGAACTTTTATTTTGGCAGGCTGAAGTAAAGAACTTTGAGTTTGTGTGTGTATCTTCCGATAGTTTTCTGAACTTTTATTTTGGCGGGTTGCGGTGAAGAGTTTTGAGTTTGTGTGTGTATCTTCCGATAGTTTTCTGAACTTTTATTTTGGCGGGTTGCGGTGAAGAGCTTTGAGTTTGTGTGTGTATCTTCCGATAGTTTTCTGAACTTTTATTTTGGCAGGTTGCGGTGAAGAGCTTTGAGTTTGTGTGTGTATCTTCCGATAGTTTTCCGAACTTTTATTTTGGCAGGCTGAAGTAAAGAACTTTGAGTTTGTGTATCTGCCGATAGTTTTCTGAACTTTTATTTTGGCAGGTTGCGGTGAAGAGCTTTGAGTTTGTGTGTGTATCTTCCGATAGTTTTCCGAACTTTTATTTTGGCGGGTTGCGATGAAGAGCCGTGAGTTTGTGCATATATCTGCCGATAAATTTCTGAACTTTTATTTTGGCGGGTTGGGTGAAGAGTTTTGAGTTTGTGTGTGTATCTGCCGATAGTTTTCAGAACTTTTATTTTGGCGGGTTGCGGTGAAGAGCTTTGAGTTTGTGTGTGTATCCGCCGATAGATTTCCGAACTTTTATTTTGGAGGGTTGCGATGAAGAGCCGTGAGTTTGTGTGTGTATCTACCGATAGATTTCCGAACTTTTATTTTGGCGGGTTGCGGTAAAGAGCCGTGAGTTTGTGTGTGTATCTACCAATAGATTTCTGAACTTTTCTTTTGGCAGGTTGCGGTGAAGAGCTTTGAGTTTGTGAGTGTATCTTCCGATAGTTTTCCGAACTTTTATTTTGGCGGGTTGCGATGAAGAGCTTTGAGTTTGTGAGTGTATCTTCCGATAGTTTTCCGAACTTTTATTTTGGCGGGTTGCGATGAAGAGCCGTGAGTTTGTGTGTGTATCTGCCGATAGATTTCTGAACTTTTATTTTGGCAGGTTGCGGTGAAAAGCTTTGAGTTTGTGAGTGTATCCGCCGACAGTTTTCTGAACTTTTATTTTGGCGGTTTGCGGTGAAGAGCTTTGAGTTTGTGAGTGTATCTGCCGATAGATTTCTGAACTTTTATTTTGGCGGTTTGCAGTGAAGAGCTTTGAGCCTGGCGATGAGTTTTGCAAGGAAAACTATCTGGACTATCTGGACTGTAAGACCCTGCATCTTCCTTTTGATCTTCTCTTTCCCACTTTATACCTTCTCCATCTCTGTGTTTCTCACTTTTTCCATCCCTCGGTCTCTCAACAGATGGTGCACCATGTGGCGATCTGCCCACGGTGAGGTGGGCATCAGGAAAGGGACTGAGGCACGAGGGACCCGCCTGGCAAACTGTACTGCCCGCTGACCAGGAGTGAGGGGAGGTCAACAACTGATACGGGGCACTATAGACATGCAACGACAAAAACAACTAGATTGTGAAGTCTGGAGCATAAAGCTGCATGATGACGCACATCCTAAAGTTGGAGTCATTTCAAAAAGCCCTTTTGAATTTAATTTCAATCATCAGAGCTAAAACTCTCTGCAAGCGAATATTAATATCTGTGCTCTCGAGTTGGTTGTTTATGGGCGTTATAAGTCCATTATTGTGAATTAAAGTAGCCGGCAGGAACTGTGGTAATCACGTTAGCGTGCTAAGATGAGTTTAGAAGTGTCACGCTGTCGTCCAGCTGGACTGTGTTTTCTCCACACACTCATATTCCACATAATTGACTTTCTTCCTTCACAGATTTTCTTGCTTCAATGCTTTATGAATATCCTGTTTTACCCTCACAGTTTCAACTGGTTTGGCTGGTCGATTCAGCAGTTCTCACTATATATTCCGCTACTTGGATCACCTGAAAACCACCTAGCAACAACTTAGAAACAACCCATAACAACCTTGCATGGTTGTGACTTTTGCATAGGCAAACATATTAACATTTTTAAAATGTAGTTATTTTCATTTCAATTATCTTTGGTGTAAATACATAGCAACCACCTAGCAACTCCCTGGAAACCATCCACAACACCCTAGTATCATGGTTGTGACATTTGCATGAGCAGACATCATTAACATTTTTAATATCTAGTTTTTTTTTATGATTCACTTTCAGTTCCAGTGCATAGTACCACCTAGCAAATCCCTGGAAACCACCCAGAACAGCATAGCAACAACCAAAGCAACTCCCCGGAAACACCCAAAACACCCTAGCAACTCCCTGGAAACCTCCCAGAACACCCTAGTATCATGGTTGTGACATTTATATGGGCAAACACTATTAACATTTTTAAAATCTAGTTATTTTTACAAATCACTTTTTGCTCCACTTCATAGCAACCACCTAGAAACACCATGGAAACCACACTGAATGCCCTAGCAACCATCTAGCAACTCCCTGGACACTCACAACAACAACCCAGCATTATCTTCAAAAAATAACTTTGGTTGTCACTACATAGCAACCACCTAGCAACTCCCTGGAAACCACCCAGATCACCCTAGCAACTCCCTATAAACCTCCCAGAACACTCTAGCATCATGGTTATGACTTTTTCATGAGAAAACCACATTAACATTTTTAAAGTCTAGTTATTTTTACAAATCTCTTTTTGTTCCACTGAATAACAACCAACTAGCAATGCCCTGGAAACCATCCAGAACACCATAGCAACCACCTAGCAACTGCCTGGAAACCACCTATAACATTCTAGCATTATCTTTAAAAATTTACATTGGAGTCACTACATAGCAACCACCTAGCAACTGCCTGAAAACCACACAGATCACCCTAGCAACTCCCTGGAAACCACCCTGAACACTCTAGCATCATGGTTCTGACTTTTGCATGGGAAAACATCATTAACAAATTTAAAATCTAGGTATTTTTACAAAAATAACTTTTTTTTCTCCACTTCATAGCAACCACCTAGAAACACCCTGGAAACCACACAGAATGCCCTAGCAACCACCTAGCAACTCCCTGGAAACCACCTACAACATTCTAGCATTATCTTCAACAATTTACTTTGGTGTCACTACATAGCAACCACCTAGGGGCTCCCTGGAAACCACCCAGATCACCCTAGCAACTCCCTGGAAACCACCTAGAACACTCTAGCATCATGGTTCTGACTTTTGCATGGGAAAAGACCATTAACCCTTTTAAAATCTAGTTATTTTACAAATCACTTTTTGATACACTGCATAACAACAAACTAGCAATGCCCTGGAAACCAACCAGAACACCCTAACAACCACCTGGCAACTCCCTGGAAACCACCCAGAAAACTCTAGCATCATGGTTGTGACTTTTGCATGGAAAAACACCATTAACATTTTTAAAATCTAGTTATTTTTACAAATCACTTTTTGTTCCACTGAATAAAAACCAACTAGCAACGCCCTGGAAACCATCCAGAACACCTTAGCAACCACCTAGCAACTCCCTGGAAACCACCCTAGCATTGTGCTTTTGACTTTCGCATGGGCAAACACCATTAACATTATTAAAATCAGGTAATTTTTGCCATTAATTTACCACCACAACAGATGTAAAATATGCACACTTCACTCATAATTCACACATCATTCTCGCACGCAAGAGTACCTGCAGTCCAGACACCACAACAACAGATGACAAACCCATAATGCACCACCTTCACAGGAAGCTTTCCCTGCTGTTTTTGTGATTTCTTCATTATGTTAAGCAACTGGTCGTCACTCACCTTTTCCTGATACTGCCTGCGCGAGGAGTCCAGCGACTGGATCAGCGCCGTGGCGTGGCCAACAAACATGGCATAGCAAGTCGCACCCACGATCATGCTGAGGATGGTCAGCCACACGTCTGTCATGCCAACGGGCGGGTACATGCCATATCCAATACACAGCATGTGGCTCATGGCCTTGAAGAGAGCGTAAGAATACTGCTGACCCCATGTGTCGTTCTGAAAAGAGAGAAAGACAGAGCGAGAGACAATCAGAAACACTTCATGTCCATCTGACAGACCTATATAGATATATTCACAATGACTTTGCTGGTGATATAAAGCAAGAAACATAGATTACTGTTGCCTTGATTATTTTTAAATAGAACTTTCCTTGCTTTAAACATTTTTTTAAAAAACATTTTGCATCAAAAGGCTAAAAAATATTAAGGTATAATCTTTTCAGCTGCACAATCCTACATGTATGCATGAAACAGAAAGTTGAAACACTTCCAGTGACTTCATGAATATGAATCCAGATTGACTCCTGAGAGTTTGGGGTGGGAGAAAACACAGTGACATAAAATGAAAATATGTACGAATGAGGCCGAAAAAGAGAAATGCGAAAGCTGCAGGAAAGTGGGTCAGCTATTTAGAAAGATGTGAATTTCTCCGTGCCTCTAAAATAGTGAATAAATTGCCCTTGTCCTGTGGATGTGTGTGCGAGTCCGTGAGGAATCAATATTGGCTCCGTCTGAGGTGACATGTCCAGATTGCTTTCAGACTCATTTCTGTAGAGGCTCAATCCTGAGAGAGCGACAGCTTATTACAGCGCTCCAAAAAGAGGAAAAAGATCATACTGTTTCATAATGACAGCCCCGTCACTGGAATAGCTGGATCTAACAACGTAAAGGAGCTGCAGGCGTCAAAAGTGAATTTGAAAAGATACAGAGTGGCACTATTTTACTTTAATACATGTGTATTTAAAATACTTAGAAAAACTGAGAAAATCATCACTTGAATCTCAATGTACAGTAGTGGGCAAAAGTGATGTTTAATTATTAGATATTAAATTATTAAAATATGAGGGAAATGTATGAAGGAAAAACAAAGCACTAAACTTGGTTAAGGTTAACTAGTGTGTTAGTGAGATGAAGGAGAAAAGAGCGATACAGGACTAAAATAACATCACCTTTCAAAGGATCCTAATGCAGGAATATGGTTATTTATTTTCAACAATGTGAATGTCTCAGTTGAGCTTTATTTATTTGTATTCGGTACATTTCACTGTGGATTCTATGGTAAATCAATCGCATTTCGGTGCAAACAGACTTTTACGATATAAACTCGACAGTAATGCAACAACATGTAAGTAACTGTCTTAATTCTGATGCCTGATCTGATATTAATGATTCATGTACAGTCAGATGA
The DNA here is from genome assembly GCA_003731715.1 of Anabarilius grahami. Taxonomy (NCBI): domain Eukaryota; kingdom Metazoa; phylum Chordata; class Actinopteri; order Cypriniformes; family Xenocyprididae; genus Anabarilius; species Anabarilius grahami. Next base: position 822,350 of record RJVU01050255.1, on the reverse strand, counting down.
TCTTTGTCTGTAAGTCAGTAAATCAAACCAGTGACTAAACGCTCAACTTCACCTTGTTTCTCTTAGTAGGATGAAAATAATCTGTTATTTAAATGGTGATTAAATTATATGTAGGAAGCAATCAAAGAACGCTCCCTTTGCAATCGCTGGAGCTGTCAATCAAACAGCCTGAGTTTATCAGTGACTGAGTTCTGGACTCTAGACTTAGTTACATCGTGTTTGCACTGTTAGTTATGATGAAAGCATTCGTTAGTGTGCAGAAATTGAGTTGCAATGACGAGATCACTGCTTTCATGCACTCAACAACATGTCTGTGATCGACTACATGTTCATCACTGCAACCTTTCATGCCACAATCTAAATATAACGCTATAATCAACACTTTTCACGATTAGTTAACCTTGAGAGCTGTAATAGTAAAAACATGCTAAAAGCTTTAGAGAGAGTAATACTTGGCTATTTCATATGCAAAGACGTCAGCCAATCACAGCAGTGGGCGTTTACACTAAAGTCTCACAGCAGACACGCCCCTTAAAACAGAGCGTTCAAATCAGAGGCTAAAATCAGGGAAGGAAAAATGCCTTTTATTTCTAAATTATGACAATTTTTGATGTAAAATTCATACTAACATTATAAGTGCACCGCAGGAACCATTATAAAACAATAAAACAACACAGTTCATGACCTCTTTAACATTAGTTAACATGAACTAACAATGAAAATACTTGTAAATCATTTAATAATCATAGTTTTTGTTAATTTCAACATTTACTAATACAATATTCAAATCACAAGTTGTATCTGTTAATATTATTTACTGGACCTGAGCTGACAATAAACAATTGTATTTTTATTAACTGACTTTAACAAAGATAAACAAATACTGTAACAAATGTATTGCGTATTGTTAGTTAAAGTTAGGTATTGCATTTAAGGTGCTATATGTAAGAATTTTCATATATTAATCACTTACTTATTAATTCCATCTTCCTAGGTTGTCTATGAAAGCCTGTAGACTGATTTTTATGTGAAGGACTTTAAAAGTATGTAATGTTTACACGCCTGAGAGCTTCTCTTCCGTTCTATGACAAAGGAAATTAATGCTTATACAATGTTCAGGATAATAATGCGGAAAGAGCCATTCTGTACTGTAATGTCAATGTGTCGTGCAAAGAAAAGGGATTCATTCAAACTATAGTCTCACATATATAGTCAGATCAATATAGTCTATAATCTCAGATATACTTTACAATCTTACTATCATAATAGTGTAATTTTAATGACCTCATCTGTCGCCATTATGCTGGTGACAACAAATCCACATCACTCTGATCAGATGCTTTCTGAACTGCTGTTTTCTCATTTTTGTTGTGTGTTTATTTTGTTATTGATAGGAAAGTGTGCAGCACATATTTACATATTCATCTAACCGTTGCTCTCAGCAGCGTGGACGGCGTCGGGATGTTCGTTAACAGTTTACTTTTTTACTTCTAAGCGAAGAATGAAAAGAACGTCAACACGAGTATATTTAGGCATTGAATCACGTTCAGTCTCTTGTATGTTACGTAAGCATGAGCAGTAAGTTCTGGGTGCAGTTCACTTAACGGCCACCGGTGTCGCTATTAACAAGGTTTTCTGAATTCTACATAGAGCCCCTTTAACTGATGCGATCTTATTGTCAAGTGTTATTTGGCACTTGGTGAATGACATCTATAAAAATGCAAACTGGCTTAAAAAAACGAATGTAGCAAATCAAAGCACGCTTTCTAGTGTAATCTCACAGTTTGTGTCTCCCCACTGTTGTCTCCACGCCTGCCTGCGGACTGATAAAGTGCTTTTTTGAATCTGATCTCTGACTCTATGTTATTGTAAGACCGGGGCAATCACAAACCACCAATTATCCCTCGGGGAAGCCAGCGAGCCGCCGCAGTTTTCATCGATAAACTCCAGCAATACATGGCAGTTCCTGAGAGGACTTCCTCATTTGGGGCTCGGCTGGCAATTTTGCCATTCTCGCTCTCATCGGGTTGATTCAGGGTCGCGGCTCGGGTCTCTGGCATTCAGCTGAGGAAACTAAATCTCATGGGCATCAGGAACAAGACTGTCCTCTCTCTCTGGACACTGGGGACTCAGTAGCGGCATGTCCCCTTGACTAAAAACAGAAGGAAATTAAAGCCCAGCTCACTGGAGAGCTGTCAATACTAGATGGATATCGAATTAAGGCTGGAGAAAAACCACAATCTGAGACACTTCACCCCACTAACCCACCCGCCTTACGTAATAACACAGCTTACTGCAACTTACTACTACTGCTGGGTGGTGTGAACAAAATATTATATCATGATATGAGTCAGTTTACATCAGGGAAACCTATATAATCACAATACAGTACATACAAATAATATAGTTGAATTAACTCCACAGCAACTACATAAATTTATCCACTAACGATTCAGAAACGTCTAAAAGTTGTAACTTCTTCCTGAGTCTCTCCATCAGTGTCGACTCCGGTTTGAACAATGTAAGGCTGAACACCGTTACTGACAATCCTCATTTTGGCTGCGTGAGATTCTCCAGCTTTGTTGTTGTTGAGCAACCGAAATGCGGGCTGCTAAAGCTCCGCCCTCTTCTGGAAAGGGGGCCGGGAGCAGCAGCTCATTTGCATTTAAAGGGACACACACAAAAACTGTGTGTTTTTGCTCACACCCAAATAGGGGCAAATTTGACAATAATAAATGATCTGTGGGGTATTTTGAGCTGAAACTTCACACACACATTCTGGAGACACCAGAGACTTATATTACATCTTGTGAAAGGGGCATTATAGGTGTCCTTTAAATTTAAATAATCCTGTGTTAATGCCTATTTTGAGATAGTAAATCAAGAAAATCAATGAATGATGAATGACACTTTCAGA
>RJVU01050255.1:789340-804902 GCA_003731715.1 Anabarilius grahami | reverse complement strand
AAAATTAAAATATATTTTTAATATAATTATTATAATAAATGTACATTAATAATAATAATAATAATGGTTATAATTATAATAATAATAATATATTTTAATAAATATAAAATAATAAAAAAAAGATTATTATGAATAATATTAATATTATTATTATTACTAATTTTTGTAAAAATGTTGTTTGGCAGTTTTGAAGGTGAGAAATATTATAATTAAATTATAGTGAAAAAGTAATATTTAAATTAATAACTGAGAATACTGTATGGCTGCATCTCGAATCTCCTGGGAAATAACAGCGGACAAACTTTCAATACTTTCAACAACAGTATAAACTGCATTTAGAAAATGGCTGCAGTTGGAATATAATTTTTTTCATGATGCATTTAATGTGCATATAAACATACTGATTGGCATCAAATTTGCATGATGCATCTTGATATGCCAAGAGTGAGTAAATAATGACAGAAACTATTTTGGCTGGAAATTATTCCTGAGAACTCCACTGTCCCTCTTTACCTCTGAAACAGCGCAAATATTTCCCTCAGAGCAGAGCTGTGCAAATCCCCCTGGATCACTTTATCGTCACACATCAGAGCCGTCACAAACCCTCAAACGTCCACTCACCTCCTCCCACTGGTGAATGTAGCGTATGAGCCGCGAGAGCCGCAGCAGCCGCAGCAGACTGAGGATCTTCGTGAAGCGTACGATCCGCAGAGCGCGCGCCGTCTTGTAGAAATCCGAATCGATGCGCGTCTCCACGATGAGGAAGATGTAGTCCACGGGGATGGAGGAGATGAAGTCCACCACGAACCAGGAGCGCAGATATTTGATCTTGATCTGCTGAGGGTCCAGAATGATCTCCGCGTTGTCCTCCTTCACGATCCCCGTGCGGAAGTTCAGCACCAGGTCCATGAGGAAGAAGGTGTCGGAAACCACGTTGAAGACGATCCACGGCGGCGTGTGCTCGTCTTTGAAGAAGGTGATGCCCACGGGAATGATGATTAGATTTCCCACCATCAGGAGCAGCATGGTGAGATCCCAGTAAAACCTGGAGGAGAACGACAGTGAGAAGTTTAACAATAGCTATGTTTCCATACACCTATTTTTATGTGCATTTTGGGATATCGCATTAAAAAAACGCTGGATGGAAACACCAAGATGCGCATATATTCTAAAAATGCATATAATGCTCAAATGAAGTGGATATATTTTTAAAGGGGACCTAATATGCCCCTTTCACAAGATGTAATATAAGTCTCTGGTGTCTCCAGAATGTGTCTGTGAAGTTTCAGCTCAAAATCCCCCACAGATCATTTATTATAGCTTGTCAAATTTGCCCCTCTTTAGGTGTGAGCAAAAACACACTGTTTTTGTGTGTGTCCCTTTAAATGCAAATGAGCTGCTGCTCCCCGCCCCCTTTCCAGAAGAGGGCGGAGCTTTAACAGCTCACGCTTCGGTCGCTCAACAACAACAAAGCTGGAGAATCTCACGCAGCCAAAATGAGGATTGTCAGTAACGGTGTTCAGCCTTACATTGTTCAAACCGGAGTCGACACTGATGGAGAGACTCAGGAAGAAGTTACAACTTTTAGACGTTTCTGAATGGTTAGTGGATAAATTTATGTAGTTGCTGTGGAGTTGATTCAACTCATCGACTAGGATGTGCCGTCATGTTCATCTTTTGTGCAAATCCAGCGTTGAATTGACCCTCGTTTGTAAAGCAGTCCGGTGTAAAACAACAACTTTTTCTCCTCTCTAAAGCAGCCCAACATGGCCTCGCCCCCTTTGTTGTGTATTCTCGGGGGCGGGGTTTATGTAAATTTAGGGTTTGTGATGTCACTAACCCAGGAAGAAGCTTGTTGTAGTCCCTACCAGCCGTTTGTTGTAGTCCTTAAAAAGTGATTTCTGTAAAAGTAAATATCTCCCTTTGCATTGAACTTGGATGCATGTTTGAGCTGTCTTAACTGAAAGCAACTTGCACTAACACATCTTATAATATGACAGTGCCACTGTTTTGTGTCAAGATGCACTCCAGGCACTTTTATAAAAGCTACTTTAATGGCCTAATTGAACTAAAGCCTAATCCTGGCTTAATCTAAGCTCAATGTTTTCTCAAAGTATCTGAATTTCAGCATAACTTTAGTCTTTTGTACTCAAACTATCAGCAGAAACATCCACACTGCATCTTATCCTGTACATAAAACACATGAGCATGTGGCCATTTAATTACATACATGCAGCAAAGTGTATGCGTCTAAAGCATTGTGGGGGGAAAAAACTGCCTTGATCAGCTAATCTGTTGACCAGGTTAAGAACAGATTTTCACCAGTTAAGAAGATTCAATTTCTTGTTAGCAGTATAAACTATGTTTTGGATGCATTCATGCTGGTTTTAGCATTGCTCAAACTGGTCTACGCGCAACAACACCATCTTGACCTGGTCCTTCCTCATGTCAGTATTTCCAGTACAAATATCCAAATATTCTTAAATCACGATACATTTACTTGAGAAGCAAAATGACTTAGGTTTGTGCATAAAGGATTAGTTCACTTCAGAATGAAAATTTCCTGATAATTTACTCACCCCCATGTCATCCAAGATGTTTTTGTCTTTCTTTCTTCAGTCAGAAATGAAGGTTTTTTCCAGGATTTTTCTCCATATAGTGGACTTCACTGGGGTTCAACGGGTTGAAGGTCCAAATGTCAGTTTCAGTGCAGCTTCAAAGAGCTCTACATGATCCCAGACGAGGAATAAGAGTCTGATCTAGAGAAACCATCAGTCATTTTCAAAAAACATTATATACTTTTTAACCACAAATCCTCGTCTTGCACTGCTCTGTGATGCGCCACGCATGACGTAATCATGTTGGAAAGGTCACGCGTGATGTAAGCGGAAGTACCGATCCAGTGTTTACAAAGTGAACGTGCAAAAACGAAGTCAAACGTACTTTACAAAAACGATGTCGGACGATTTTGAAGTTTGAGGAGAAAATGAGATGGAGTTTTTCGCCCTACCGTGGTACTTCCACCTACGTCACGCGTGACCTTTCCAACATGATTACGTAATGCGTGGCGCATCACAGAGCAGTGCAAGATGAGCATTTGTGGTTAAAAAGTATATAATGTTTTTTTTTTTTAGAAAATGTCCGATGGTTTCTCTAGATAAGACTCTTATTCCTCGTCTGGGATCATGTAGAGCTCTTTGAAGCTGCACTGAAACTGACATTTGGACCTTCAACCCGTTGAACCCCAGTGAAGTCCACTATATGGAGAAAAATCCCGGAATGTTTTCCTCAAAAATCTTAATTTCCGACTGAAGAAAGAAAGACATGAACATCTTGGATGACATGAGGGTGAGTGAATTATCAGGAAATGTTCATTCTTATGTGAACTAATCCTTTAAAACAAGAAAGAAGAAAAAGTTTTTCTCTTGGCAGATATTTTTTCTTTTTTGCATCTTGATGTTTATTTGTACTGGAAAACAAGACAAAATACTGAGGAGTTTTTCATGAGCTCACATAAATCACATGCTCATGAAGATGCATAATTATTCATAATGCAAATGCACGCACACACCTTTGTGACTAAGGAAATTCATTTCGGCAATAAATTCAAATTCCGTTCGCTGTGGATTTCAGCTTATGAATCGTAAGCGGGGTGCACATGAGATTTCAGCCATGAATTATGTTCAGAAAGTCATGACGCTGAATTCCTCACCGTTCTCCACGGTAAACACCAGAGTTTAATACATGCAGCGCGACCTCTCCCATCCTCAGGAGCGTCCACACCCGTGTGTGTGTGTGTGTGTGTGTGTTTAGTTATAAATTGCCCTCTTGGCCCAGTTGGTAATTGAATCTAGATTGGCTCTGTTGTTGGGCGATATATCCTCACGCCTCAATAGATTGCATAGAGAGAGAAGGTCAGTGTTGTGAACGGCTTGTCTGGTTCTGCTTGATTTACCCTCCCAAGTTTAGGCAGCCCATAAAAATCCATGGTTGGTTTGAAAGCCAATTTAAAGCCAAAGCGGTTCGATTCGCTCGTATCTGTGGAGATTTTCCTCTGAAATTCAAACACCCACCGTTCAATATAGTTTATTTATTGTTTCTTTAAGCAATTTGTGGATGAATCACGACATCCTGAATAAACTCTAATTACAGTGGAAATTACACACAACTGTCTGTGATGACTGAGCTGTGTACACACACACACACACACACACTGAAAACACTGACAGTAATTGGAATTCTTCAAAGTAGCGAGGGAATCCGGCGGTTCGCATCGCTGTCAGGGTGTGTGTTATATTTAGTGTGATGTTTCTGACACTGTTCGCTGAGGTTTAAAACCCAGGAGAACGTCACGCACATCACAGGAACGGCACATTCAACACTCGCAACATTTGTTCTTCAACCTCAGTATTCCCCAGCACACACACACACACACACTAGCTAATGTGTAATCGACATTTGCCATTTTCTGCCAGTCCACTTGTGTCTCTGGTCGTGTTGACAGCTTTAACTAGGTCATCTGGACCGGATGATGTAATCCCAGATAACAGGGAACGTTCTCAGAATGTTCTGACAAGGTTCTCTCAACGTTATGAACAAACCCTCTTCTAGTAACGTTAATAGAACGTTCATCTGGTCTTTAAAGGATTAGTTCACTTCAGAATGAAAATTTCCTGATAATTTACTCACCCCCATGTCATCCTAGATGTTCATGTCTTTCTTTCTTCAGTCGAAAAGAAATTAAAAGTTTTTGAGGAAAACATTCCGGGATTTTTCTCCATATAGTGGACTTCACTGGGGTTCAACGGGTTGAAGGTCCAAATGTCAGTTTCAGTGCAGCTTCAAAGAGCTCTACATGATCCCAGACGAGGAATAAGAGTCTTATCTAGAGAAACCATCAGTCATTTTCTTAAAAAAAATAAACATTATATACTTTTTAACCACAAATGCTCGTCTTGCACTGCTCTGTGATGCGCCACGCATTACGCGATCATGTTGGAAAGGTCACGCGTAGGGTGAAAAACTCCATCTCATTTTCTCCTCCAACTTCAAAATAGTCCGACATCGTTGTTTTACCTTTTTTTGTGAAGGCCGTTTGACTTAGTATTTGCACGTTCGCTTTGTAAACACTGGATCGTGACCTTTCCAACATGATTACGTCATGCGTGGCGCATCACAGAGCAGTGCAAGATGAGCATTTGTGGTTAAAAAGTATATAATGTTTATTTTTTTTAGAAAATGGCTGATGGTTTCTATAGATAAGACTCTTATTCCTCGTCTGGGATCATGTAGAGCTCTTTGAAGCTGCACTGAAACTGACATTTGGACCTTCAACATAACTGTTTATTAAATTTTTTATTAATTAATGTTCACCTTTTGATTATTATTGTTGCCTCTAGTAATCATGCATCTGATTTTTAAATTTACAACCTATTTTGGGTTCATTTTTAAGCAATAGTTGAGTTAAATAAAACTGCCCAGCAGGTTTGGGTCAAAAATGTAACCCAACTGCTGGGTTAGTCCATTTTTCAAGCCAACTTGGGTTGTTTTTAACCCATTTTTTAGAGTGTATTAAAATGAAATAAAACATATTAGATGAAAAACTTAAATGAAAAGAATAATGAACAGAAATAAATGTTTAAGTACTATTAATACTAAAACTGAAATAAAAATAAATAGAAATATTAAAAAAAACGAATAAAAATGATAAAAAAGGACAATACTATAAAAGTAGAGTATTTAAAGCGAATAATACTAAAATAACACTTCTGTGTAATCACCACCAGACTGCTTTTCAAAGATGCAAAATGGAAAAAATGCAAAATGATTGACAATTTTAATGGTAATTTTCAATGTGAAGCTTGTTAAAGCATGAATTCTCTAAATCAAAGTTTTAAGGCGGGTTGTGAGGAACTTCTGCTGTTACTGATGTAATTTCTAGAAATGTTCTAGATGTTTTGTACATGTATATGAACGTTGTGTTGTGAAGGAGCATATTTTTTATTGATAGAAACCCCAACATGCTCTATAAATACAGTGTGTGTGTGTGTGTGTGTGTGTTTGCGTACGTGTGCATTTAACAGTCAATCTCATGTTCCGAGACAGAAATAGACTCCATCCAGTATTTACAGTGGTTCCGCTCTCTCTCACAGCGTTTCTCTGACGTTAGACTATGAATTCCCCACACATCCAGAGAGAAGAAGAAAACAAGAGAGAGAGAAGACAACAGTACGACTGGAGGAACACAGACAGTGCTCGAGTAAATCTCACAAAACCTGTCAAGAACATGCACAATCAAAGGAAATTGCAAAGGTAAAGTTTGTACTGTAAAACTAGCGCAACCAAACATAATTACAGAAGGTTTCTGGGAAAGATCAGTGTTTGGAAAGCACCACGAGGGCAGTGTTTATACTTTTTTAGAGGGGGAAATAACCAAAATTGTGATTGGAGGAATTATTTTACATCAACAAATTACACACTTCACCTTTAAAGAACATGAAGTCTATTCATTCATTAAGATTTTTTTGCATGGTGACATTATTTTCATGACAATTCAACACATTTACCCCCACATTCTCAATAAAATAATGCCAAAAAAATAGTATTTAAATTGTCATGCATTTATTCATCATGGTCGTATTTATTCTAAAAAATATATATCTTGACACCGAAGGATGCATTAAATTGATCAAAAGTAGCAGTAAAGACATTTATAATGTTACAAAATATTCTATTTCAAAATAAATGTTGTTATTTTGAACTTTCTATTCATTAAAGAATCCTGAAAAATAAAATGTATCACAGTTTCCACAAAAATATGAAGCAGCACAACACTGTTAATAATCATAAATGTTTCTTAAGCAGCAAATCATCATATTAGAATGATTTCTGAAGGATCATGTGACACTGAAGACTGCAGTAATGATGCTGAAAATTCAGCTTTGATCACAGGAATAAATTACACTTTACTATATACTCACATAGAAAACAGCTGTTTTAAATTGGAATAATATTTTGTTATTTTTACTGTATTTTTGATCAACTAAATTCAGCTTTGATCGCAGGAATAAATTACATTTTACTACATATTCACATGGAAAACAGCTGTATTAAATTATCATAATATTTTATAATTTTTACTGTATTTTTAATCAAATAAATTCAGCTTTGATCACATGAATAAATTACATTTTACTATATATTTACACAGAAAAATTTATTTTTGATCAAATAAATGCAGCCTTGATGAGCAGAAGAGACTTCTTTCAGAAACTTTTAGAAATCTTACTGATTCCAAACTTTTACATTTTAATTAGAAAAAGGCCAATTAATTTAATTAATTGTGAAAAAATTATGTTCTATTTTGAGAGATGAAATGTGACCCAGACGTGTTTCCCTGAGATTCACCCGTTTAGTTTTGGGAGTATTTGTTTAAAATGCAAAGAAGGATAGAACAGCAGATGGATGGAGGAAAATATCCATTAACAGAATGAGAAAAGAAGAAATATCCACACACACACACACACACACACACACCTGAGATGAACCTCCATGACCTTTCCTTCATCCACTGCAGAGAAAGAGAGTTTTCCTGAGAGGACGTCCATGACATGTTTTCACCTTTTGAGTGCCTTCAGCTACAAGATAAACCTCTCTCTCTCTCTCTCTCTCTCTCTACACACACACACACACACACACATACTCCAGCTGGCTGTCAACATGGAAAAACAGGCAGGAGTCATGGCTGCACGAGAGGAGAATGAATGTGAGAGAGAGTGTTTCATCCCGTTACTGTTGAACACTTATACCGTTTTTTTGTTATATTCACTACAATAAACAACTAATCAGTTTGACCCACAACACCCAAACAACCCCATAGCAACACCCTGGCAACCACCCACACACTATAGTTCTGAATGGAGTGTCGTTTCAGTCTCTGACGGCCCGATTGAAGCAGCTCATTTATGAACATGAATTATAAGCAGCGTCTTCATGAATTATGCATTTTCTTGCTCTGGCTGTGTGTTTGTTTGTGAGGCGGCTGTTTGATTTTGAGGTGGTTGTTGGCTCACAAGTTTGTTGTTTGTTCGAAGAATCCCTCTCAGAAGTGGGGATGTGCCATCTGGCCACACACACACACACACACACACACTCACACACTCACTCATGACACATTAAAGAGAGAGAGATAGAGAGAGAGCGGATGTTAGATCATGTGGTATCAGACAGCTGCAGTATAACGTGCCGGTCTGAATTAGTCTTTTCTCTCGCACCCTGTCCAATCCACTGAGATTCAACTCTTATAGGAGACCCTGAACAGTTTGGCCACATCTGTGTGTGTGTGTGTGTGTAGACACAAGGACTCGCCCCATAGGAATCACAAATGAGATCTCTTCATAAGGGTCATTTAATTTGGTTAATTATTTTCCTTGAGGTCCACTTACAATGTTATTTTTTTTTGCACCAAAAAAACAGTGATAATTGACTTTTCCACCTTCTCTCTGGCCATTACTATTAAATGGACTGCTTTTGCTTTTTTAAGAGAAATGATGAGGATGAGTGTGAAAAGTTTCACAATTCATCAATTTTAGGCAAAAGCAACCCCAGGAAATAGTGTTTAGGTGCACAAATAGTTCCACGATGCCTTGTTTGCTGGAATTCTTTCCTCTATCCGTGTCCTTCTGCCCGTCATCACTGGGACCGCAGGACATCAGCTACTGTTCAAACCCACTTCACCAGATAAACTGAACGCAGAAGAGCACAGAGAGTCTGCCAGCGGACGGATAATGTTCTCAGAGTTACACTTAACCCCACTGAAGAACCAAGTACATACTTCAGAAGAACTCAACACTGCCACAAAACACACACACATGTTGGTTTTCCATGTTTTATGGAGTCTCTCCATAGACGTAATGGTTTTTATACTGTACAAACTGTACATTCAATCCCCTTACACTAACCCTACCCCTAAACCTAACCATCACAGGAAACATTCTGCATTTTTACATTTTTAATAAAACATTTAGTATGTTTTTTAAAGCTATTTTAAATATGAAATATCCTCATATTTCATGTTTACGTGAATTACCAGTGTAATACCCGTGTCATTATACAAATTTGTGTCCTCATAAATCACAAAAACGTCAACACGCACATGCGTATATACACACACACACACACACAATGGAATTTAAGGACTCTCTCACAAATAAATCAAGAAAAGTACCAAAGCATCATGAAAATACCATAAATGAGCATAAAGTGTGCTTAAGTCTTCTGAACTCATATGACAGCCGAGTGTCAGGAACAGACCCAAACAAGTCGTTATGAACTAAAATCTACAGCAACGACTGAAATTTTCGACATGTTCTCCAACCAATACGCCTTTATAGGTCGTTTGTCACTTTCCTGAAATACGACCCACAGGAGCGTTTCCTAAAGTTGCGCCTCTATCAACAACAGGACACTTTCATTTTAATGCGTTGTTCCCTTTAGGAAAAAAAAAAAAAAGTCGTGGCCTAATGGATAGAGAGTCGGACTTGTAACCCAAAGGTCATGGGTTCGAGTCTCAGGTCCGGCAGGGATTGTCGGTGAGGGGAGTGAATGTCCAGCGCTCTCCCCACCCTCAATACCACGACTGAGGTGAGACCCTTGAGCAAGGCACCGTACCCCCAACTGCTCCCCGGGCGCCGCAGCAATGGCTGCCCACTGCTCCGGGTGTGTGTTCACGGTGTGTGTGTGTGCACTTGGATGGGTTAAATGCAGAGCACAAATTCCGAGTATGGGTCACCATACTTGGCCACATGTCACTTCACTTCACTTCACTTCACTTCTTTAGCTCAACTGGCATCGCATTGCGATAACAATATGCAATCATGCGATCATGGGTTCGATCCCAGGGAACGCATGTGCTCGTAAAGAGTATATGCACTATAAATCACTAAGGGTAGGTTTAGGGGTGGGGTAGGTGTAGTCGTTAATAAAAAAATGAGTTTTGCTAAATGGAAATAGGAGAAATGGTGTAAAAAGTCCACACATTGCATTTAAATGAAGACGCATTTTGATTGGTAATGACAGTCATACGTCACAAACGTAACACTACACTGTCATTATTTTTACGCCAGCTAGAGGGCGCATGACTAAACGTAAGTATAAGTCGTAATAAGGTGCTTGAAAAACTACCTATAGGGTCGTTTTTTTTTGGAGGACAGTCTGGAAATTTTACCCATTCCTGTGCATGTTCAAACTACCACAACATTCACACCACTGAAAAATTACAGACAATAAGCATGTTACAACAAATAATAATAATATAACAAAATAATAATATAATATAAATAATACAGTAAAAACAGTGCTTTATAACAATTTTCTACAGTCGTTATGTAGCGAAAGAACTTCTCCTTCAGAGAATACTCGTTTAATCTGTCTCTCTCCATCAGGATTGCTGGTTATCTGTGCTGGAGTGTATTTCTGTTTCTATCGCAGATATCAGCCGCTGAGTGAGACGGACAGAACGAAGAGGAAAACCACAGCACTAGTGAGTGTATCTGAGAAAGTTGATCTCTAAATGAGAGCTGGTAAAGAGAGTATTTCTGTGTGCGTGATAAAGAGAGAGGGATAGTGGAAGCTGTCTACCGTCACCTAACGAGAAGGTAACCTAATGTACAGGCACAAACACACAGCGTCACCTCCTGCTCAGACGCATACCATTATCCCCCAGCAGCAGGTGATGTAATCAGCAAATGGAAAGAGCAGAATGAAAGCTGCTCGATCCCTTACAGCCAAACTGATCCAGAGAGAGAGAGAGAAACAGAGAGACCTGGGTAGATGTGTAAAAGAGACAGAAAACTGGCACTTCCACGATCAGAAATGTACTCCAACTATAATGCACACACAAACTCTCCTATGCTATAGGGCAAAACTGAGAATTGACCATATGCACGTTTACTTCCTTCCTGGTTTTCATTAAGCCAGCTTGGGCGTTTCCGGTGAACTGTTAGCTGTCATTCTGTACATCGACACAAAACCATCAATTATTGACATTTTAATGTTGTATTTATATTTTAACGCAGTTAACACACTTGCCTAATTTGCCAATAAACCAGTTTTATTGATTGCAATAAAGACGAAACTAATGGGAACGTCTGAATAAGAAACGCGGTGTCTGTAAGTAGACGCACACGCAACATTTTTCCAGCACTTCAAATGTTATTTTTAATGTGATGAGCAAAAACATTATTTGTTCATCCTTCTGAGATTGTCCCCATTTGTAAAACCGAACATTTCAACATGTAGGAAGTCCAACATTTGATAGAAAACACTTTTATTTAAAAACAAAAAATGACCATTATAACCATCAGATGGCAGCAGAGGAGCATTTATTGGCTCATATAAGCCATTTCCTGTAATAGTTTTTCACTCAGTTTCGCTTTTGAATAAATGTTAAACATTATAAAATCACTTGGTTTAAAAATACATTTAGTCAAGGTGAAGTATGAAATATTCACAAAATCTCATGGAAAACAATAACTTTTCTTGGGAATGAATTACACAGAAAGCGAGCACCGCGCTCTCCCTTTATAATCAGAAGCTGTCAGTTCGGCACACTTGTGAAAACTCACATTTTAGTCAATGAATCTAACTAAAGTGTGCAATAAATCTTTAATTTACAGTGTGTTGATGCGTTTTTCACACAAAAGTGTGAAAACTGATGATCGAATAGAATTTTGCAGAGGAGGAAAACTGAGACGCATCTTTTTTTATGTCGTCTTACGTATGAATAACTAAATTAATGTTAGGAATGACTATTTAAGTGACTATATTGTGATTATAAAGTAAGTATTACACTATTGATGCTGTTAAAGCTACCTCAGGGCACTGAAGATACCGACACACCAACATGTGACATTTCACCGGAAGTTTTCCAGCTGGTTTATATTATTGCAGAGGTTCCCAAGAACGTTCTGTGCATAATGGTCAACTGCAATGCAACGGCACATCAAATACTGCGTGTGCATTCATCAGACCTAAAAGATGAAAAATTCTTAATCTTTCTTCTGAGAGCTCTGACACAACCCTTTAAAATGCATTCAAGACAGCAATCGGATCACATACGCAAAACTCTTCACTCAACCAAGTATAAATGCATCTGTCCGTTCAGGCCACATACGTAATCTTTGCTCCTCCCTACACTCTAAAAAATGCTGGGTTAAAAAAACCCAAGCTGGGTAAAATATGGACAAACCCAGCAGGTTGGGTTAAAAGGCACCCATTATGCCCTCTTTCACATGATGTAATAAAAGTCTCTGGTCTGGTCAAGTTTCAGCTTAAAATACCCTACAAATTTGCCCCTATTTGGGGGTGAGCAAAAACACGCCTTTTACTATATTACTATATTGCTGGCTAAAAAAATAAATCCAAAATTGGTTGAAAAAAATGGCTGGGTGAAAACAACCCAATCCCTGGTTTTGTCCATATTTAACCCAGCAGTTTTTAGAGTGTATAGAAACATTAGCATACAGGAGTTATTTCCTTTCAGATGTTTTTACATCCTCAGATCCTGAAGGTGAAAAGTAGGTAAATATACATTGAATTTAGGGCTGTCCTCAACTAAAGATTTTCTAGTCGACTAGCAGTTGCTCATTTAAGCGATTATTCGACGATGCTGACTCGTCATCTCCGCAGTAGTGGACGCGCCTATATGCAAGTTTCATACGGAAGACATAATCGGAGAATATTTGTTTAAGATTTGATTTGGTGCATTTAAAGCTTTCCATAGGTATATTTTTCATGTCTGTGAGGGACGTATATGCTGTGTTTCAGATCATTATTTGTGACGCACTCAAGTTCACTTGAGACAGAGACGGCAGAAAGCACATCCTGTTTGTTTTCATTAGCACAACGTTTGGCTGTTATTGTGAGTTTATAGAAATAAAAGCAAACCATTTACAGTTTCGAATGTTGAATTACTCTTATCTGTATGGCCAAAAATGATGGAGTATTTAAAATGAAATGCAAGTGAACATGTCATGCAGTAAGCGCGCTCTCCACACAAACACTTGGATATGTTCAGACAGTCTCCTTCCGTTTTTTTCACAGTCAAGTCAAGTCACCTTTATTTATATAGCGCTTTTTACAATGCAGATTGTGTCAAAGCAGCTTTACATTGATAACTGGTACATAATTTTGGCTGCACAGCAGCTCTTAAAGAATAGTGTCAATGCAGGCAGATCAGAAGCACTGTTGATTAAATGTCAAGAATACTGTTGAATATCAAATGTCAAGTCAAATGTCAAGTGTCCCCAACTAAGCAAGCCAAAGGCGCCAGCACATTTATAATCATTACATTTGCTGGTGCACTGCTGCAAACTTTATGTGTGCTTTTGAGTGCCGATTTGGTTATGTATTAAGGCTCATTATAGGTTTAAAAATACATTTAGTCAAGGTGAAGTATGAAGCATTCACAAAATCTCATGGAAAACAATAACTTTTCTTGGGAATGAATTACACAGAAAGCGAGCACCGCGATCTCCCTTTATAATCAGAAGCTGTCAGTTTGTGAAAACTCACATTTTAGTAAATTAATCTAACTAAAGTGCACAATAAATCTTTAATTTATTACACATTTATCTAGGTTAACGTTAGCGAGTGGACTTGTAAAGTCTTACCAAAGATAAATTACGAGAAACAGAAATAATAAGCCAAGTCCCTGCATCTTCTGGTCAGAGTCATTTTATTAATTTGTCACGTGCCAGAAGCAAAAAGGAGCAAATATTTTAGCATATGCACAGATTTGTCATGTTGTTTAGGCTGTCAATCATCTCTAGGGTGTGTGTGAGTGATGCCACCTCTATTCTGATTACAACAGTGCTTGACTGAAGTGTTAAATGAAGCTAAATGGTGACCGAAACTCTTGATATGCATGACACAATTTACCTAAAAATGACAAATAACGGAACTGGAAAACATTTAATTTCACACTGCAAAGAAAAATGGCAAGTTGAACAAGTGTGTGTGTGTTTGCACATGTGTGTCAGATCCATCTTGCTACCGCCTTGTCATCCGC
Organism: Anabarilius grahami; assembly: GCA_003731715.1. Lineage (NCBI taxonomy): Eukaryota > Metazoa > Chordata > Actinopteri > Cypriniformes > Xenocyprididae > Anabarilius > Anabarilius grahami. Next base: position 790,834 of record RJVU01050255.1, on the reverse strand, counting down.
GGCTCTTAACCGAGTCTGAAATACACAGAAAATCCAGCAACAAGCTCGATGCAGCGATCAGAGAGGCACTTACCCTTCCACATGACCTACACACACACACACACACTTACACTTTATTCTTAGTACAGTGTGTGGTTGATTCTGGCTGCGAGTGAGTGAGTGAGACGCCGCTTCGCCGTCTTATCTGCTCATGTCTCAACTTTAAGAGTGGCTGTCAATCATCTTTCCATTGAGCCTTTAAGCAAACAGTCTCCAAAACACTGCAAATGACAAATAAATGATCGACACTTGTGATTTCCATATGAATGTGTGTCGTGAGAATTAAACAGGACTGAGTGCAGATGATTTTTATCTCTGGGGTTTTGAAGAAAATGACATAGACCCTTAAATAAAACCCCTTTAAAGGGGTCATGACATGAAAAATCTAATTTGCCTTGATCTTTAGACATATAAACGGTCTTTGTAGTTTCGTAGCTTAAAACGTCCTCGTTATAAACAAAGCTTTTATTTAATCAAGCACAAAAAACGGCTCGTTTTTGATATTGCAGGATCTGTGACGTCACACAGGCGAATTAATTTGCATATGCCCGCCTTCAGAGTAACACATCAACAAATAGTTATACATCATCACATCATAGGCCCCGCCCACTGGCGTTCAGTCGCTTAACGGCTGACATTTGCCTACACTAGTTGTGAGCGTCGCGTCAAAAGCGAATAGAAGCCATTACAATCACTGATGCTGTCTACACTGATACAATATTATCCAGTATTACAATTATCCCATTAAACCAAGGTAATGATTCATATTGTAAGTTAAATTAATGTTAATACTATTCTAGGTGTATGTCCAGGTGTTCAGAAAGACATTGCCGACTTGTCAATTTGAACACACAACCACAAAATGTTTGCAGCCAATTCTGCTTGGAAAAATTGGTTGAATCTATCTGCAAGAAATCAAGCATGTCACAGATATGAGGATCTGATCCTGGAGGCGTTTTGTTCTTTCAGAAACGCTGACACCTTCTATACAGTGTGTCCTCTCGCCGAGGCTGTAAATTGGTGTTGTGTAGGATGAGATTTGAAGAGAAAAGATAAAAAATAATGTATTCAACCCCATACTGAAAAGAAAAACACAAGCGCTGCGTCTTTGGAGACTAACAGCTCTGTTACGCTCACATCAAAACTCATGAAGCATTACACTAGTGTTGTTATTGTTAAAGGGTTACTTCACCCAAAAATGAAAATAATGTAATTTATTACTCACCCTCATGTCGTTCCACACCCGTAAGACCTTCGTTCATCTTCGGAACGCAAATTAAGATATTTTTGTTGAAATCCGATGGCTCCGTGAAGCCTGCATACACTCTAAAAAATGCTGGGTTAAAAACAACCCAAGTTGGGTTGAAAATGGACAAACCCAGCGATTGGGTTGTTTTGACCCAGCAGCTGGGTTAAATGTTTGCCCAACCTGCTGGGTAGTTTTATTTAACCCAA
>RJVU01050255.1:766280-781035 GCA_003731715.1 Anabarilius grahami | reverse complement strand
GCAATTGTGAGTTAATATCACGCAATACTGACTTTATAAGACACAATTGTGAGTTTATATCACGCAATACTGACTTCATAAGACGCAATTGCGAGTTTATATCACACAATACTGACTTCATAAGTCGCAATTGCGAGTTAATATCACGCAATACTGACTTTATAAGACACAATTGTGAGTTTATATCACGCAATTCTGACTTTATAACTTGCAATTGCGAGTTTATATCACGCAATACTGACTTCATAAGACGCAATTGTGAGTTTATTGTGAGATAAAAATTGTGAGATAAAAAGTCGCTATTGCCTTTTTTATTTTTTATTTCATGGCAGAAACAAGCTTCCATACTGATTGGCTGGATTAGTTCCACATTGTTGTTGCATTGCACACACTACAAGATCACGTGCCGATAATATCAAACAGTCCTGAAAATATTGCAGCGTTAATGACTGCTTGAGACCGGCTCATATTTAACAAGCATCAGTAACCATGAGCTGCGATCCGGGGGCTTTGTTGCAGACAAAAAGTTGTGTAGTGTGAGCTTGCCTTTAGATGCACCACTGCTTTTCAACATTTCAGTTACTGCGGACACTGTCTTTTATGAAGTTTGCAGAAGCGCATCTCGCTCATTAGAGCCGGTGAGTGTCTGATCTGCGCTGATCACCGAATCCGTTGCGTGTGACCCGTGTGGAAGGGGCGAAGGCATCAGTTGAATGACTGAATTACAGTGATACGGATAAATCTGTGCATACGGATGGATGGAGACATGGAGGATTTTAATTGCAGGTTTCATAATCACAGAGTCACCGGGTTTAAGTGCAGCTACTACAGGGGTTCATTTTTATGCATACGGCATCACACTAATTACATGCCCATTACGCAACAGCAGACATGAGCCACCTCTGATGCAAAACTTCCTTTATTTGTCTTTTTCCAAAGCCGGTTATGAGAGGAGACCACGGCAAATCTGTCTCTGCTCAATGACTTGGGAACAGATACTGCATTGGGAGAGCGCCGCAAGTACTTTAAGAGCATGACAAGATAAATATATGGTGGATGACACGCTAAACTGAAGAGGATTTTGGAGTGTATTGTGTAAGGAATGAGCTGATGCCATAGAGGGAGGGACCAGATAAGCTCTGTTCCAAAACCTAGTCAGCGGACTACCTAGACAGCATTTTAAGGTTCAAAAAGTAATGTAAGCAACAACATATTGCTGGTTTGATCAAATTGCAAGGTATCACAACACATACTGTTCACATATAAGGCAATCCCAGAATGCACTAACCCAGCGATTGGGTTGTTTTTGTTGTTTTAACCCAACAATTGGGTAGTTTTAACCCAGCGATTAGGTTGTTTTAACCCAGCGATTGGGCTGTTTTTGTTGTTTTAACCCAACAATTGGGTTGTTTTAACCCAGCAATTGGGTAGTTTTAACCCAGCGATTAGGTTGTTTTAATCCAACGATTGGGTTGTTTTTGTTGTTTTAAACCAGTGATTGGGTTGTTTTAACTCAGCGATTGGGTTGTTTTTAACCCAGTGATGGGGTTGTTTTAACCTAGCGATTGGGTAGTTTTAACCCTAGGTAGTTTTAACCCAGCGATTGGGTTGTTTTAGTTGTTTTAACCCAGCAATTGGGTTGTTTTAACCCAGTGATTAGGTTGTTTTTGTTGTTTTAACCCAGTGATTGGGTTGTTTTAACCCAGCAATTGGGTAGTTTTAACCCAGCGATTGGGTAGTTTTAACCCTAGGTAGTTTTAACCCAGCGATTGGGTTGTTTTTGTTGTTTTAAACGAGTGATTGGGTTATTTTTGTTGTTTTAACACAGCAATTGGGTTGTTTTAACCCAGTGATTAGGTTGTTTTTGTTGTTTTAACCCAGTGATTGGGTTGTTTTAACCCAGCGATTGGGTAGTTCCAAAGTATGTTGGAAGTTAACATTTATTTCCAAAGTATGTTGGAAATAAATGTTAATTTCCAACATACTTTGGGTTCATTTTAAGCAAGCAATATAGTAATTTTTAAACAATAGTTGAGTTAAATAAAACTACCCAGCAGATTGGGCAAACATTTAACCCAACCGCTGGATTAAAACAACCCAATCGCTGGGTTTGTCCATTTTCAACCCAAATGCTATAAACCCAATTTATAGCATTTTTTAGAGAATATATTATAGTCACCATGAAATCAAAATTGACCATTCTTATTTTTTATGGAATATTACNATTGCGAGTTTATATCATGCAATACTGACTTTATAAGATGCAATTGTGAGTTAATATCACGCAATACTGACTTTATAAGACACAATTGTGAGTTTATATCACGCAATACTGACTTCATAAGACACAATTGCGAGTTTATATCACGCAATACTGACTTTATAAGATGCAATTGTGAGTTAATATCACGCAATACTGACTTTATAAGACACAATTGTGAGTTTATATCACGCAATACTGACTTCATAAGACGCAATTGCGAGTTTATATCACACAATACTGACTTCATAAGTCGCAATTGCGAGTTAATATCACGCAATACTGACTTTATAAGACACAATTGTGAGTTTATATCACGCAATTCTGACTTTATAACTTGCAATTGCGAGTTTATATCACGCAATACTGACTTCATAAGACGCAATTGTGAGTTTATTGTGAGATAAAAATTGTGAGATAAAAAGTCGCTATTGCCTTTTTTATTTTTTATTTCATGGCAGAAACAAGCTTCCATACTGATTGGCTGGATTAGTTCCACATTGTTGTTGCATTGCACACACTACAAGATCACGTGCCGATAATATCAAACAGGCCTGAAAATATTGCAGCGTTAATGACTGCTTGAGACCGGCTCATATTTAACAAGCATCAGTAACCACGAGCTGCGATCCGGGGGCTTTGTTGCAGACAAAAAGTTGTGTAGTGTGAGCTTGCCTTTAGATGCACCACTGCTTTTCAACATTTCAGTTACTGCGGACACTGTCTTTTATGAAGTTTGCAGAAGCGCATCTCGCTCATTAGAGCCGGTGAGTGTCTGATCTGCGCTGATCACCGAATCCGTTGCGTGTGACCCGTGTGGAAGGGGCGAAGGCATCAGTTGAATGACTGAATTACAGTGATACGGATAAATCTGTGCATACGGATGGATGGAGACATGGAGGATTTTAATTGCAGGTTTCATAATCACAGAGTCACCGGGTTTAAGTGCAGCTACTACAGGGGTTCATTTTTATGCATACGGCATCACACTAATTACATGCCCATTACGCAACAGCAGACATGAGCCACCTCTGATGCAAAACTTCCTTTATTTGTCTTTTTCCAAAGCCGGTTATGAAAGGAGACCACGGCAAATCTGTCTCTGCTCAATGACTTGGGAACAGATACTGCATTGGGAGAGCGCCGCAAGTACTTTAAGAGCATGACAAGATAAATATATGGTGGATGACACGCTAAACTGAAGAGGATTTTGGAGTGTATTGTGTAAGGAATGAGCTGATGCCATAGAGGGAGGGACCAGATAAGCTCTGTTCCAAAACCTAGTCAGCGGACTACCTAGACAGCATTTTAAGGTTCAAAAAGTAATGTAAGCAACAACATATTGCTGGTTTGATCAAATTGCAAGGTATCACAACACATACTGTTCACATATAAGGCAATCCCAGAATGCACTGTGAAAAAAAAAATTGGAAAGAAAAAAAAATCCTAGATGCTGAATGGCATCAAGAGTGACTATAATTGTATAATAGTTCAACAAGTGCTGTCACAAGAGCGGTGATATTCAGCAGAAGAGCACTCTGTCTTGTGTCGCTTAAAAATATTTGGAAATCATATTTGATTTACTACTAAAATGATAATGCTTTTACCTTTTCTTCTAATTTTTTTATTATTTCCCTTGCCCCTTTTTATGATTTTTTTGTCAAGCACTTTGAATTACCAATGTGCATGAAATACAATAATTAAAAAACAAAATAAATAAACTACACTCTAAAAAATGCTGCGGTTGGGTTGATTTTGGGTTGTTTTAACCCAGCGGTTGGGTTGTTTTAAACCAGCGATTAGGTAGTTTTAACCCAGCGATTGGGTTGTTTTTGTTGTTTTAACCCAACAATTGGGTAGTTTTAACCCAGCGATTAGGTTGTTTTAACCCAGCGATTGGGCTGTTTTTGTTGTATTAACCCAACAATTGGGTTGTTTTAACCCAGCAATTGGGTAGTTTTAACCCAGCGATTAGGTTGTTTTAATCCAGCGATTGGGCTGTTTTTGTTGTATTAACCCAACAATTGGGTTGTTTTAACCCAGCAATTGGGCAGTTTTAACCAGGCGATTAGGTTGTTTTAACCCAGCGATTGGGTTGTTTTTGTTGTATTAACCCAACAATTGGGTTGTTTTAACCCAGCAATTGGGTAGTTTTAACCCAGCGATTATGTTGTTTTAATCCAACGATTGGGTTGTTTTAACTCAGCGATTGGGTTGTTTTTGTTGTTTTAACCGAGCAATTGGGTTGTTTTAACCCAGTGATTGGGTTGTTTTTGTTGTTTTAACCCAGTGATTGGGTTGTTTTAACTAAGTGATTGGGTTGTTTTTGTTGTTTTAACCCAGCGATTGGGTTGTTTTTGCTGTTTTAACCCAGTGATTTGGTTGTTTTTAACCCAGTGATTGGGTTGTTTTAACCCAGCGATTGGGTAGTTTTAACCCAGTGATTGGGTTGTTTTTGTTGTTTTAACCCAGTGATTGGGTTGTTTTTAACGCAGTGATTGGGTTGTTTTAACCCAGCGATTGGGTAGTTTTAACCCTAGGTAGTTTTAACCCAGCGATTGGGTTGTTTTTGTTGTTTTAACCCAGCAATTGGGTTGTTTTAACCCAGTGATTAGGTTGTTTTTGTTGTTTTAACCCAGTGATTGGGTTGTTTTAACCCAGCAAATGGGTAGTTTTAACCCAGCGATTGGGTAGTTTTAACCCAGCGATTGGGTTGTTTTTGTTGTTTTAACCGAGTGATTGGGTTATTTTTGTTGTTTTAACACAGCAATTGGGTTGTTTTAACCCAGCGATTGGGTAGTTCCAAAGTATATTGGAAATTAACATTTATTTCAAAAGTATGTTGGAAATAAATGTTAATTTCCAACATACTTTGGGCTCATTTTAAGCAAGCAATATAGTAATTTTTAAACAATAGTTGAGTTAAATAAAACTACCCAGCAGATTGGGCAAACATTTAACCCAACCGCTGGGTTAAAACCACCCAATCGCTGGGTTTGTCCATTTTCAACCCAACTTGGGTTGTTTTTAACCCAGCATTTTTTAGAGAATATATTATAGTCACCATGAAATCAAAATTGACCATTCTTATTTTTTATGGAATATTACAGTGTTTATTCTAAATGATTTATAGGTGCACATCACTATTGTTTTAAATTCATGTTCCTCATAATCTTGAATCAGAATAACTTCCCCTCCCTCTTGCAGTGACATCTCTTCTCTTCAACCTGTCACTCACACGAGATCCACCAATAGCAAACCACAACCATCCAATCAATTCCCCACAGACAAAATCAAGCCCCGCCCAACATTTGTTCTTGTTTGTGAAGCCGTTTCACTCGGATATGTGTCACAGCTTCAGCTTCACTTTAAATATTAAACTCTATCATCATCTCACATCTCTTGTTGTTCTTCAAGTTAACAGTGCTGTTTAGTGTGGCGCACATCACAAGAACTGCTTCCAAAAGTCTCTTCTAAGAGGATGCTGACTTAAAAGGTAGCTGCTTAATGAGCAAAGCAGCTCACTAGGTTTAGGAACGGAGCTACAGAATGAATAGGGGGGTCAGTGAAATATCCCAGCCTCGGTCTGAAGAATGCTGTGTGGTCTTTATCTTCTGTAATGATGCTCTGGTGTGTGACCTTGCTGTGGTAATTACAGAGGTATATTCAGGAGGAGATTAGGCCTGTAATCAGCGCTGGAAATTCAGTCTATTGTGTTCAGAGGGAGAGAAGCGACGATACTATTATCAACAATGAGGAAAACACCAGCATGGCTATGAAAGATCGGTGTGCTTAAAGGAATATTTCAGGCAAAAATGAAAAATCTGTCACTATTTATATGCCCTCATGCTGTTATTAGAGAGTCTTTACGCAGGTCTTTTCCATAATAATCTTCCCTTCCACCGAAGCTCTGAAATCTCATTCACAATCTCATTCAGATTCAAAAACGCAGGTCATTGACGCCAAAACAGTGCTGGTTCTAATACAGCGAACAAATGAGATGTCACAGCTTTGGCAGATGGGAACATTATCTATAATAAGCTGAAGAGACGTTCTTCAAAAAAAGAGAGTAAATATTGACAGAACTTTCATTTTGTGGGGAGATTGTATATTCCTTTAAAGGATTAGTTTACTTTATAATTAAAATTTCCTGATAATTCACTCACCCCCATGTCATCCAAGATGTTCATGTCTTTCTTTCTTCAGTTGAAAAGAAATGAAGGTTTTAGAGAAAAACATTCCAGGATTTTTCTCCATATAGTGGACTTCACTGGGGTTCAACGGGTTGAAGGTCCAAATGTCAGTTTCAGTGCAGCTTCAATGAGCTCTACATGATCCCAGACGAGGAATAAGAGTCTTATCTAGAGAAACCATCGGACATTTTCTAAAAAAAATAAAAATAATTATATACAGTTGCAAGAAAAAGTATGTGAACCACTTGCAGAATCTGTGAAAATACATTTACATGTACATGCATGTTATTTTTATACTGTCCTGAGTAAGATATTTTACATAAAAGATGTTTACATATAATCCACAAGAAACAAAATAGCTGAATTTATTAAAATAACCCCATTCATTAGTATGTGAACCCTTGATTCTCAACACTGTGTGTGGTTACCTGATGATCCACGACTGTTTGTGTGTTTTGTGATGTTGTTCATGAGTCTCTTGTTTGTTCTGAGCAGTTAAACTGAACTCTGTTCTTCAGAAAAATCCTCCAGCTCCTGCAGATTCTTCAGGTTTCCACCATCTTTTGCATATTTGAACCCTTTCCAGCAGTGACTGAATGATTTTGAGATCCATCTTTTCACACTGAGGACAACTGAGGGACTCAAACACAACTATTAAAAAAGGTTCAAACATTCACTGATGCTCCAGAAGGAAACACGATGCATTAAGAGTTGGGGGGTGAAAACATTTGGAATTTGAAGATCAAGGTAAATTGTACTTAATTTGTCTTCCGGGAAACATGTGAGTATCTTCTGTTGCTTCCGATGGGCAGTACTAAATGAAAAACAATGATATTCAAGCGAAATAAGAAAAATTTTGACTTCTTCATCCTGTTCAAAAGTTTTCACCCCCCGACTCTTAATGCATCGTGTTTCCTTCTGGAGCATCAGTGAATGTTTGAACCTTTTTTAATAGTTGTGTTTGAGTCCCTCAGTTGTCCTCAGTGTGAAAAGATGATCTCAAAATCATTCAGTCACTGCTGGAAAGGGTTCAAATATGCAAAAGATGCTGGAAAACTGAAGAATCTGCAGGAGCTGGAGGATTTTTCTGAAGAATATTGGTTCAGTTTAACTGCTCAGAACAAACAAGAGACTCATGAACAACATCACAAAACACACAAACAGTCGTGGATCATCCGGGGTTATTTTAATAAATTCAGCAATTTTTTTGTCTTGTGGATTATATGCAAACATCTTTTATGTAAAATATCTTACTCAGAACAGTACTAAATAAAAAATAACATGCATTTTGTATCATCTCCTTTATTTTGTTAAAATTTTGCACATTTTCACAGATTCTGCAAGTGGTTCACATACTTATTCTTGCAACTGTACTTTTTAACCACAAATGCTCGTCTTGCACTGCTCTGCGATGCGCCACGCATGACGTAATCATGTTGGAAAGTTCACGCGTGACGTAGGCAGAAGTTTCAATGTTTTAGCCTTTTTTTTTGTAAAGGGCGTTTGACTGGGTCTTCGCTTCGTAAACACTGGATACTTCCGCCTACGTCACGCGTGACCTTTCCAATGTGATTACGTAATGCGTGGCGCATCACAGAGCAGTGCAAGACGAGCATTTGTGGTTAAAAAATGAGAAAATGGCCGATGGTTTCTCTAGATAAGACTCTTATTCCTCGTCTGGGATCATGTAGAGCTCTTTGAAGCTGCACTGAAACTGACATTTGGACCTTCAACCCGTTGAACCCCAGTGAAGTCCACTATATGGAGAAAAATCCTGGAATGTTTTCCTCAAAAACCTTCATTTCTTTTCCACTGAAGAAAGAAAGACATGAACATCTTGGATGACATGGGGGTGAGTGAATTATCAGGAAATTTTAATTCTGAAGTGAACTAATCCTTTAAAACGGTCTCTCAGATTATTTAACTCAAATTGCATCGTCTCCCAAGCTGCGTAACTTTCAATTATAAAACAAAGCGCTGATGACAACAAAAGGATAAACTTCCTCTCTCAGCACAGACACACAATATTATATCAGTCTATTCCCACACCGCCTTTCATATCCTCCAGGAACAACGCTGCAATCTCATAATGTCGAGCAGAATAAAAGCATCTTCTCAAGATCAATAGGTAAACAAGGCAAACAGCAGTCGAGTCTCCGGAGGGGGTTGGGTTTGCTGTTAACCCTGCACTCCTTATACCCATTCATGAATGAAAACAGTGTGTAAATTCAACCCAATCACAGACATCCAGGCTTATATGTGAATATGCATTTATCCCATTAGACCTGAGGATGGTATAATAATAAATATATGACTAATGTTTGCTTTTCTTGAAGGGTGTCATGACCACAGCATGAATCTGTTCTGCGTTCACTCATATCATCACAAATGAAGCCCGAGGCAAACCGGTGTGGTATTATTAACAGGCTGAACATATCAAATCATATAGAGTCAATGTCATCCCCAAGGACACATCTTAATGAATAAAGAGAGAGAGTGTCTGGATTTAATAGAAAAATTCAAGCAGCTTTAATGCACTTCTACTGTCAGCTGGGAGAGCTTCGGCTTGTTGCAAAATGGCTGTAAAACACATTTGGAAGAAGAAGAAGAAAAAATAAATGTTTTTTGCACTTTTTTTGGCTGCAAATTTGTCAGCGGCATTTGATTTTGTGACATTATACATGCTTTACGATATCTGATATTTTATGCACAGCTCAAATAAAACTATAACTATTAAAAATATATAAATAAATAAATATAAAAATANATGCTTCTTTCTTTAAAGCATTTATATATATATATATTATTTTCTTCTACTTCATCAATACTAGTTTTACATTATTAAGATATCAGGCAATATATATATATATTATTTTCTTCTACTTCATCAATACTAGTTTTACATTATTAAGATATCAGGCATTTCAAATAACTTGTATGCTAGGCATATTGCAAAATGGCTGTAAAAACACATTTCGAAGACGAAGAACAAAAAATATAAATGTTTTTTGGACTTTTTTGGTCCAAGCAGCATTTGATTTTGTGACATTATACATGCATTATGATATCTGATATTTTATGCACAGCACAAATAAAACTACAACTATTCAAAAAATATAAATAAATATAAAAATATCATTGATGCACCTTTAGTTAGACACTCGAAGTGCATCAATCATCCTTTCTTTCTTTAAAGCATATATATATATATAATTTTATTCTTCATCAATACTAGTTTGACATTATTAAGATCCCAGGCATTTCAAATAACTTGTATGCTCGGCTTGTTGCAAAATGGCTGTAAAAACACATTTGGAAGATGAAGAAGGAATGTTTTTTGCACTTTTTTGACCGCAAATTTGTCCGCAGCATTTGATTTTGTGAAATAATACATGCTTTATGATATTTAATATTTTAAGCATAGCACAAATAAAACTATAACTATTAAAAATATATGAAAAAATATTGATGCACCTAGATACAAAAGTGCATCAATCATCCTTCTCTTACTAAAGCCTTTATTTTTCCCTCTTCTTCTATTTCCTCCTCTTTGACATTAGGCATACATTTGGCTGTTTTGGGGTCAGTCCAAGTACATTATTTCCCCCACAGCACTGACTGATCCCTATCTAAAGTGAGCAGTGCTTTAGAGGGACACAGAAGCTGTTACCTGAAATCACTGTACGGATGAATAATCCAGAATCCCGCGGACTTGACCCGTTCCTGCTCCCGTTCCACCGCCTTCTCGCTCCCAAACATCCTCAGGGAGAACTTGTTGACCCCGGGCTGCAGCATCGCCCCGAACTGCCTGTGCATGAAGCCCGCTTGATAATACCTCTCGTCGTCCGGCAGGATCTGCTCGATGCCTTCCAGCTTTATAAAGCCAGGCTGCTGCTGATCCGGGAGTCCCTGATGCTGCTGGCTCGCACCGGCGGCATCCTCGCCGCCTTGCGCTCCGGGCTCCGCGGCTCCAGGAGGGCTCTCCTCGCTCGGGGTGACTTCTCCCTCCGTGATCAGACGCCTCTCCTCCGCTACATCCGAGTCGTGGACGTGCCGACTGGTGATGGACGAAAGGCTGCCTCGGAACCTCCGGCAGTCCCCGTTGGAGCTGGTCTTCACGGGTCTCCCGATGTCCGTCTCCATGATCACGGACTCTCCGCTTTTGGTCTCCCCGAGGGCTCTGCCGGAGGTCGGCGACGGCAGGGGCTTCATCCGGATGCTCTTCCTCCGGGTGTCCTTGTCGGTGTCTTCCGCATCACCCATGATGGACGCTTTCTGCCCGATGTGCTGTGGCAAACTGTAGAGCCTTTTACGCATGGACGAATGCAACCTGTCCATTATGACATTGAAACGGGCGCGCGATCAATTCAATGACAAATGAATCCAGCATACAGGTGTAATTGTTGCCAACAGAACCCGAACAGTCTGAAGGGTCACCTGTCTTTCGCTCAAGCACATGCCACGGCGCATTAGGCTGCCCAAATTCGCCAGATCCACTGGTCTCCAGCTTCAAGGCACTGACTGTGATGCTCTGCGAGCACGTAAAGTCTGAGGAATCGTCACGTGTGAGGGGGGGGGGGACGCGGACGTGGAGGTCACGGACCCTCAGGATCCCTGTCAGCTGTCAATCACAAGCAAACGCCCGCGATCCAGTAACCCACATCCACCGCTGACATCTCCGCCTTCCGCCGTCCCGAGTCGCTCTGATCGCGTGAATATGGTGATGCTGATCTATCGGGTTGCCATAGAAGCGAGAGCGGCAGCTCAGCCCACCCACTCAGTGTCAGGTCCCCGACACCTAGGCGAAATAACTCACGATATACACAATATTCGCATTTTAGGAGGAATTTTACGCACAAAACTCAACATTTAGAATGGCTTTATCAATGAAAATTACATTGTTTGCTTATTATTATTATATTTTCTATTTAGGTCTATTTTTTGTGTGTGTGAAAGGTGTCAATAACAATGAGCAAAGTTGATTTATACAAATTAAACCATTGCTTTTTACACATTTTGTTGTTTTTTTAAATATCTGTTTTCCAAAATGTTTCAAATTTTAACGAATTAGCCACTTATAAATATAACTTTATTAAATAAATAACATTATTTAACTAAATATTGCACCAAAATACATAAATTTTTCTAGCCTAACTATTGAAAATATATAGTAGCGATCCTAACGCATGCGCATTGCGCGCGTTTACACCCGCCAGAACCCAGAATAGCATACTACTGTTCAATAGTAAAAGTAGTATGCTACTGTCGATGAAAATTACATTGATTATTATTATTATATTTTTATTTAGGACTATTTTTGGTGATGATGATAGGTGTCAATAACACTGAGGAAAGTGGATTTATAGCTACAAATTAAACCACCGCTTTTTACACATTTTATTTTTAAATATGTTTTCCAAAATGTTAATGAATTAGCCACTTATAAATATAACATTATTAAATAAATAACATTGTTTAACTAAATATTACACCAAAATACATACATTTTTCTAGCCTAACAATTGAAAATATCTATCCTAACGCATGCGCATTGCACGTGTTTACACCCGCCAGAACCCAGAATAGCATAATATTGTTGATACTTCAATAGTAAAAGTAGTATGCTACTGTAAATGAAAATTACATTGATTATTATTATTATATTTTTATTTAGGACTATTTTTTGTGATGATAGGTGTCAATAACACTGAGGAAAGTGGATTTATACAAATTAAACCACCGCTTTTTACACTTTTTTATTTTTTTTTTTAAATATCTGTTTTCGAATTAGCCACTTATAAATATAACTTTATTAAATAAATAACATTATTTAACTAAATATTGCACCAAAATACATACATTTTTCTAGCCTAACTATTGAAAATATATAGTGATCCTAACGCATGCGCATTGCGCGCGTTTACACCCGCCAGATCCAGGAATAGCATACTACTGTTCAATAGTAAAAGTAGTATGCTACTGTAAATGAAAATTACATTGATTATTATTATTATATTTTTATTTAGGACTATTTTTTGTAATGATAAGTGTCAATAACACTGAGGAAATTGGATTTATACAAATTAAACCACCGCTTTTTACACTTTTTTATAATTTTTTTTAAATATCTGTTTTCGAATTAGCCACTTATAAATATAACTTTATTAAATAAATAACATTATTTAACTAAATATTGCACCAAAATAAATTTTTTAAATTTTTCTAGCCTAACTATTGAAAATATATAGCGATCCTAACGCATGCGCATTGCACGTGTTTTCACCCGCCAGAACCCAGAATAGCATACTACTGTGGATACTTCAATAGTAAAAGTAGTATGCTACTGTCAATGAAAATTACATTGATTATTACTATAATATTTTTATTTAGGACTATTTTTTGTGATGATGATAGGTGTCAATAACACTGAGGAAATTGGATTTATACAAATTAATCCAACACTTTTTACACATTTTGTTTTTTAATATCTTTTCCCCAAAAATGTGTCACATTTGAATGAATTAGCCACTTGTAAATATAACATTATTAAATAAATAACATTATTAAACTAAATATTACAACAAAATACAATATTAAAATTTTTCTAGTGATCCTAACGCATGCGCATTGCGCGTGTTTACACCCGCCAGAACCAAAGACTATAGTCTTAAAGGGACTTTGCCGTTGTGATTAAAAAATAGAGAGCGATTGATAACGGCAGTCAGAAGAGAGAAAGATGAACATTTTACCGTATTAGAAACACCCTCATAACACTGCTAACTATTTTTTCGTAATTTGATGCAAAGGTAATATAATACAATGTATAGCGTTATAAATGTACATACATTTAAAAAAAAATTAAAATATAAAAAAACTTTGCAGGATTTACGATATTGATGACCGTTAAAACGCGTCATCACAGACTGTGCTAGTACACTATTTAAAAAAGTAACCGTCAATCACCGTCTCCCTCCGCTTCCGCCTGACAGTTTTACTCGCTTCAATTTCGGGTGGAAAAAGTAAACACGAACATGGAAAGTGATTCTTCACACAAAGAGCATTCGAAAGACACGGCAATTTCCAAAAGTGTTTGGAAACTGCGACGCTACGGTCGATTTCTTCCGAAAGGAAAAGCAAAATCCAAGTCCTCAGGTAGTAACTGCGCGTGGAAGGTGAGACGTGAGGGAAAAGTCCCGCCCTTTTCTCTTGCCGCCGCCTGTGTGTAAACGGAAGGGAAAACAGGACAATTTCGTTTTATAAGTGAAATATGTTTATTTTCTTATTCATTAAAGAGGGGAAAAATAGTTTTTGTTGTTGTTTTTTTCGAAACTCAGGAAAAAAAAGATTTTAGTCAAGAGAACAAGTTTAAGTCGGCAAAATAAAACAAAACAGCGCTACTAGTAATACTATAAAAACAGTAATTATCATAAATAGATTTGTTTAAAAACAGTGTGAGTGATGCTTGCTCGTGTAGTTGTCCACTACTATATTAAATTGTTGCTATATTGCTAGGGCATTGTTTATTGATGCTGGGTGGTTGCTGGGGTGTTGTTAAGTGGATGCTGAGTGTTTTGGATGGTTGCTAGGTGTTTTGGATGGTTTCTAGGGCATTGTTAAGTGGATGCTTGGTGTTTTGGATGGTTTCTAAGGCGTTGTTTAGTGAATGCTGGGTGTTTGGATGGTTTCTAGGGCATTATAAAATGGATGCTGGTTGTTTTGGGTGGTTTCTAAGGCGTTGTTAAGTGGATGCTTGGTGTTTTGGATGGTTTCTAAGGCGTTGTTTAGTGGATGCTGGGTGTTTGGATGGTTTCTAGGGCATTGTTAAGTGGATGTTGAGTGTTTTGGATGGTTGCTAGGTGTTTTGGATGGTTTCTAGGGCATTGTTAAGTGGATGCTTGGTGTTTTGGATGGTTTCTAAGGCGTTGTTTAGTGGATGCTGGGTGTTTGGATGGTTTCTAGGGCATTATTAAATGGATGCTTGGTGTTTTGGGTGGTTTCTAAGGCATTGTTAAGTGGATGGTGGGTGTTTTGGATGGTTTCTAGGGCATTGTTAAGTGGATGTTGAGTGTTTTGGATGGTTGCTAGGTGTTTTGGATGGTTTCTAGGGCATTGTTAAGTGGATGCTTGGTGTTTTGGATGGTTTCTAAGGCGTTGTTTAGTGGATGCTGGGTGTTTGGATGGTTTCTAGGGCATTATTAAATGGATGCTGGGTGTTTTGGATGGTTTCTAAGGCGTTGTTTAGTGGATGCTGGGTGTTTGGATGGTTTCTAGGGCATTATTAAATGGATGCTTGGTGTTTTGG
>RJVU01050255.1:707228-734626 GCA_003731715.1 Anabarilius grahami | reverse complement strand
TGAGCATCTAATGAGAAACACATTATAAAAACATTTCTGTCAGTAATTTTTTCTTTCCTCTTTTGAGCGTTTTCATGTACAGTCTGAAATATACAGTCGCAGCACGTTTGGCTCGTTATGAAGTCCAGCCGGATGGCTGTCCTGATTATGAGTGACAGCAGCTATCCGGGTGTCACTACGCCACCCGCCGCGCGGACGAAACTCTAACGAGACGGAATCGTCTCCACCGTCAGTGAGAATTCAGGACGTGACTGTCTGGACTGTTGCTCTCGAGTGAGTTTATTTTAAGGTGAAGAGAGGCTAATTACAACTCCAAACAATACCTAATTATAACACAGGTTAGGTCTCTACTGGATGGCAACAGCGTTTCGATGGTGTTAACGGCATGTTAATGAGTTTCTGACAGGATTTCTTACCTTTGACCTCAATGGAAGCATTGGCATTTGGAGCAGATTTGAAGGTGTAAACGCACATGTATTCACCAGAATCATCTGCCCTCGGTTTACTCAACCTACAAAACAAGACACAAAAATCACCAACTCAAACGTACAACAATTTCCCAACTCTTAAAGGAACAGTTCACCAAAAAAAAAACTTTATTTTCTCCCCCTCATGTCACTTGTTAAAGGATTCAGAATGAAAATGTCCTGATAATTTACTCACCCCCATGTCATCCAAGATGTTCATGTCTTTCTATCTTCAGTCGAAAAGAAATTAAGATTTTTGAGGAAAACATTCCAGGATTTTTCTCCATATAGTGACTTCACTGGGGTTCAACAGGTTGAAGGTCCAAATGTCAGTTTCAGTGCAGCTTCAAAGAGCTCTACATGATCCCAGACGAGGAATAAGAGTCTTATCTATAGAAACCATCAGACATTTTCTTAAAAAAAAATAAACATTTATATACATTTTAACCACAAATGCTCGTCTTGCACTGCTCTGCGATGCGCCACGCATGACATAATCATGTTGGAAAGGTCAAATGTGACATAGGCGGAAGTACCGAGCAAGCGAACGTGCAAAGACTAAGTCTTTACAAAAAAAGGTAAAACAACGATGTCGGACGATTTTGAAGTTGGAGGAGAAAATGAGATGACCTTTCCAACATGATTACGTCAAGCGTGGCACATCACAGAGCAGTGCAAGACGAGCATTTGTGGTTAAAAAGTATATAAATGTTTTTTTTTTTTTTTAAATAGCCGATGGTTTCTCTAGATAAGACTCTTATTCCTCGTCTGGGATCATGTAGAGCTCTTTGAAGCTGCACTGAAACTGACATTTGGACCTTCAAAACCTTCATTTCTTTTCCACTGAAGAAATCTCATCTTTGATGATATGGGGGTGAGTAAATGATCAGGAAATTTTAATTCTGAAGTGAAATAAACCTTTATGTTCAACAGACATTTGTAACTATAAACAGAAAAATAACAGTATTTTTGGGAGCGCTATTCCTTTAAGAGCCGATATTAATCATCGAAATATATTACATTATTAATCACCAGACAGAGAACCCTATTGTGACAAGGTTTTCAGAAAGCAATTTTCAGGTGGAGATGTATTTTGGCAGCGCGGCGCATTGGGAACATGGACGGGGGACTTCATTACGCAGTGCAAGAGCTGCCGGCGCAGTGCTGTCTGTTCAGGGTGGAAGTGTCTCTACTGAGCCTGTGACATATAGTCTGACAGCAGATCGCCTTTCGCCACATCACTCTGGCTTTCTGAAAGGTCTGGTGGGGGGCTTGAGCTCTGATGAGACGTGTTACTAAAGAGATTTTGTGCTTGAACATCCTGATTGTCCTCAGAGTATCTCGTGATGTTGCTCTAAAATACTTGATATTACAGAGATGCAATTCTGAAACTGCAACAATGCCTGGGTGAATCTGACAGGTTATATTTCACCCCAGAGTCAAAAGAGAAACTGACAAATGATATTCTTTTTATATCAAAATAATAGAACACTGATTCCTGCAGCATTACTGTAATGCAAAAATCATTCTCATTAATAATGCTGAAATTAATTTGATAATTCTCTTGAAAATGTGCCACATTTCACCCACAAAATTATAAATTATATTTTTGTTATATTATAGTCATATTTTCATTTAAATTTATATTTCACATTTGCAAAAATAAATAGTTTTTAAAGCAATATTATTTATATATGTGTGTCATTGACGAATAAGGTTTTTTAAAGATATAATTAATTTTGAAGTTTTTTTAAGTGTTAACAATGAGATTATGTGGTTTTTATAATCAATTAACTCTGCTTTTGTCATTTTTTACAAGATGGACAAAATTTGTCACCAAAAAAGTCATTCGGCTTTACCAAAGTTTCGGTTTTACCGAATGACACTTTTGGTTATACCGAATGACGATATTTTCAAACACTGCTAACAGGCTGATATCTCGCTATCTAGCAAAGGGACAATCAAACATTTTATATTTAGTACAAGTTTTTAAAATATTACAACATTTTCCATGTTTTATAGCGGTTGTACCGAATGACCTGATGTTTCAAGTGAAAACATGAATTTTTCAAATACTTAAAAGAGTTAGTTACTTTTCTTCATGACCATGTGGTCCTGAATGATGTCACATCCTGTCACATGATATTGACCACATGACAAAATGGTCCCTTTATATCGGTTACTCCGAATGACATCAATGAAATTCATTTTTCCAGACATTCTTTCTCATAGCACAGCAACGACTTCTACACATAATTTTAATACCATTTTGCATTATGTTGATATATGATGTTATAAAATCATGCCAGAATAAAAAAATATTTACATTTATTACATTTTTAGATATTTTAATCACAAATTAAATGGCTGTAATGACGTCACATCATTGGCCCGTGTGTATGTATATATATTAAAATGATATTATATTAATGAATTACATTAACATGTTTGTTTTCCATTTGATTTTGGGGTGAAACGACACGTTTTCATTCATCCACCTGTCAGTATTTGAAGCACTAATCAGTGCAGTAGATTGCATATTTTAAACATTTATCTGCAGCGCTGCTTGCTAAACTACTGTAAAATCCTGAAAATCCAATTTAAGCATGTTTCCTGTTCATTTTTATAATCTGAGGGACGAAATGATTAATCTGTGAAGCATGCCACAGACGCAGTAGAGACGTTCAGCTGGTAAACCCAAAGCAAAAAGCAAATTTTCCATTGAAGTCTCACTTGAACATCGTGTGTTTGTGCTCTGTCCTTGTGTTGGCAATCTCCAGCCCGTTCTTCATCCAGAAGGTTTCCTGGTGGGTGCTGTGTGAGTTCGTGAGGTTGCACTGAAGGGTGATGGGCAACTCCTGCCCGGTTTTAGGCTGCAAAATCTCCTGATCGGAAGCATTGATTCGTGGCTCTGAAACATATGCAAAGTCCTGGACAATTAGAGAATAAAACATTACGAACTTAGTGGACATTCACGCTTCCTTGAGACCTTCCTGGACGTGTACCTGTATAGGGAACGGAGACAACATATAAAAAAAAACACAAGAAATGTCAAATAGTGTCACGTACAGAGTTAAAAAACCTTGTTAATTAAGTTAAACATGTCCATGTATAGATGATCTTGATAATTAAAGTGATAGTTCACCCAAAGATGAAGATTCTGTCCTCATTTACTCACTTTCTTTGTTCTGTGAAACACAAAAGATGTTTATGTTTGCAATGAGCTGCTATTTTTCCATACAATGAAAGTGGATGGTGAACAATGACTGTAAAAACTCCAAAAAAAGGACAAAAACACCATCAACATCATAAAAGTCCACACAACTCATGCATTTGAAGCCATAGCATGTGAGAACTCTTTCTTGACAAAAAGCTTCGACATTCAGCTATAAATAAATCTTTTTGTTTTCCACAGAAGTCATTCAGGTTTCAAAAGACACAAGTTTTCATTTTTAGGTGAACCATTCCTTTTAAGAGCATCTACACCTTCATACTTGCCTTATGTATGCCTGAAATTGGACAAAAATGGCATAATATTTCTTTGTGAGAAACAAATTGGAAAATAGACACTCAATTTACAGCCGCAGACAATCAAGAATGAAAACTGAACACGCAGTTGTGTTTTGTCCACAATAAGAGCCTCATCAGTTGTACACAAGACAGATTTTACAGCGTTTCCATTAAATCTGGTTAAACATGGATCATTTCATTTCTGTTTAACACTTCTGTTCATGTCAGTTTCTGTTCGGCTTATTTTCTCGTGGCATTTTATAGCATATATTCAGTGGCCAAAGTTTATCTCTAGTAGCAAATGCTTTACTGTTTTAACCATTTATGTCCAGTCAAAACAAAGAATCTGCACATGCAGATTTACTTTAATAAAACACTCAAAAATATTTAGGCCTAAATTTGAAGAATTATGCATTTGCATGGCATATAAAAATCTCCATTTATTTGGATTACAGAGTTTTAACGTGAATTTAAAGTGATGCATATTTGTCAGTCAAGATTTCTGCACTCAAAAGAAGTTTATTATTTACTATTTGCATCTATTTGATTTTATTTAAATGATCTTATTTTCAAAATGCATGCATTAAACTTTAGAATCAGCATAAATCTGTTTGTTGTGAAAAATTTCATTAATTCAATTTAAAAGAACATGGTTCGAGTATGGCTAGCTATGGAACAAGCACTGTTCGTTTTGTGAAATTAAGTATGAAATTGGATTAATTGAAGATAAATACATAAACCTGGTTATTGTGTATTTAAAACACATTCAATTTATTAGTACTATTACAGAAATCTTGCCTGTTTCTTTTATGTACTGTATGACTGAAAAATATGCATTGCATTAAGATTATTAGTGTGTGTTATAATTGTGTAATCCAAATGGATGGAAATTTTACATGCAATTCAATCTTAAAGGGATAGTCCACCCAAAAATGAAAATTCTGTAACCAAGCAAATCTCGCCCCCCAAAAATCTGCTTGGTTACAGTCATTCTCCCAAATATCTTCCTTTGGGTTCAGCAGAACAAATACATTTATACAGGTTTGGAACAACTTGAGGATGAGTAAATGATGACAGAATCTTCATTTTTGGGTGAACTGTCCCTTTAAATTTAGGCCTTAATATTTTTTTGAGTGAATTTGAGAGCCCTTTGCTTTGCCTATTTAACACATTTGACCATTTTCGCTATTCAAATATACAAATTAAGACGGAAAATGGACCCTTTTCACATTTCCGGGGATCTCGGAAGCGGAAGTCATAGTAGGGTCAACTTCTATAGCGGCGAATGGAAACAATAAAAAATATATTTTTGCCGTTTCGATTTGCTCCATTAGCAAACGAAAAAATCCATGACAGCATATGACTTTCCAAAAGAGGAAAAAATATCAAGAGCGGTCAGAAGCCGTTGTATTAGAAACACAGCAGTGTTAGCTAGTTTCCTGTAATTCACTGGCATAAAAATACAAAGTATAGTATTATAAATACATTGGTCAAAGACGAAAAAGGGTTTTCAAGCATCAAAACAATAAGTGTCATAAGTTGTTGTATTTCAATACATCAGAATGGGTCCTGTTTAATTCGTTTGTTTTTTCTGAGCAAAAATTAAATATCACCATGATTTACAGAAGACATTCACTAAAATGTCAATCAGTCTAACAATCTTGTCAGGGATATTTACAACAAAAAATCTATTTATGCCATATTAAAGAATAATTACTTTTACACTAATTTACATTTTTAAACTTTTTTAAACTGCCACTATCCAATCTTCTGCCCATTTGTCAGCAATCATTTTTCACTCATTTAAAATGCAATAGTATTCTCACTTATTCTTTTATATATTTTAATACGTACAGGTCAGAATAAGTAATTTTACATAAATATAAGTGTTACACTAATTGACAAAGGAACATTATTTCACCCACATTTTGACATTTGACATTCTCTCAAAACACATTTGAAACCTTAAAAGTTGCATTTAAATGTGCTTTCTATGTGTATAAAATCACTTTTGTAAATTTCTATCTAAACGTCTTTGACCCACATGCTATTTTTTAAAAATGAAAAGATTTACGATGTAAATAACTATGGAAACGAGTCATATGGCAGATTCTGTCTGGGACTACAGGCTCAAATAACAAAATATCACTAGTTTTTATGGTCAAACTCTGTCCAGACTTTAATCAGATGAGTGCGGTGTTCGTTCAGTTGAGCAGGTGTGTGTGTGTGTGTGTTTGTGAATCATTTCGAGCAGCTCTACCGTAGCAACCTCAGCACCCAGATGGAAAATAATCACCCTGCGATTGGCTTGTACAGTAAACCTCTAGATATCATTCCCACTCTGGGGGAGGGGCATCGGATGAGCCAATTAGCATTCCTTACACCTTCTCCTGCAGTTTGGTTTATCCGAGGGGAACGTCACCGCTAGTACTCTCTCTCGACCTACCCTCACCTCAATGCATTCGCCCGGCCTACACACACCGGCAGAAAATATCTGTCTGGATTGCTAAGAGCCACGCCTGGAGATCCGGATGAAGGTCATCTGGAGGACACCTGCTAAGAGGAAAGAGTTTAATGGTCAATCAGTGGATTTGATTTCCTGCTCACAATCCTCAGCCAACAACAAGACATCGATTTTTCAGCCAGGAAGAAAACTGTGAAGAGAAGTTGAAGATATTAACTTGAGGATCTACACTAAAGCATCCCATGAAGCTCGACAAGACCCGGACACTGTCCTCTGGACAAACTATACATTCTTATCCACAACGTTTCAGCATGTATAGCCTGTTATATGCATGTGATGATGCCGTATCACATGCATATAATATGAAAACACTGACTCTCAGTAATGACAGAATATGTTTTTACATGGACAGTAATCCCTGATCTTCAGTTAAACATGCACAAATTAATCAGACTTGACTGATTGGCTTTACGTTTGGGGATCTGAATATAATGTCATTACTGAATCACAGGCAAACAGTAAATGCAAAGAAGGCACAAGGGTCAGTTTCATAACAGATCGAGATAAGATTATGATGGTTACATCGTTCATTATTTTAGGTCTTATGATAAGGAATTGCCGTATAACTGAAATGACCGCTTTTCCTTGTGTCTTCTTCCTGGTCCCATCCACCCTTTTCCCAAGGACAAAATACACAGATAAAACACGGCATGACTTCAAAGCGCCGTTAGGCTTTACGCTCTGCACAGGGCACACGATGTCGGGCTTTGAAGTAAATAAAACAACCCACGCAATGCAAAAAAAAAACAACAACTGGAAAACAAACAGACTAAATCATATCCATATGAAATAAAATAATGTTAGAGGACACCAGAAACAAGAAGCAACACAGGAAATACAGAAACAGCCAGGATGGACGGCATGAGGAGGAAGGAGTGAGGAGGAGGAGGAGGAGGAGAGGCAGACAGAGACCGAGGGATTTGTCTGGGTTTGTGGTCATCCACAACAAGAGGCTCAAGGGCATTAGGAGAGGAGAGGGACTGAGTGACTATTGAATTCAGTGGGAATCCTCAAAGTCTGCCTGAAGGAAAGGGTAACATTTGGACACACCAAGGTCAAAGGATCATAAAATACAAAAGGAATCAATACAACACTGTCCCAATTCAAAACATAAGAACTGAACTCAAATCAACATAATATGGGGTTTTGTTTTATTTTTTAGTTTGTATTAGGGCTGGGCGGTATGACCACAATCACACTATTTCTGCTGCAAATTCACTCCAAATATGCTTTATGTATTACATAATCATGCGCTAATGTCTATTCTAGGATAATCCAGTGATTTAAATACTTTTTCAAATGAAAGGTGCTTCAAATCATTTGATTCTTTCCTCTTTTTATATGAACACAAACCGAAAGATCAGAATACATTCATAACAAACACATACATCAATATCATGAAACAGAAACTGCACTATAAATATGAGTGAATGAACAATGTTTGAAGTCATAAAATAGCCGAAATACATCAGGGTTGTGCAACATTCAGAACTGATTCACTTTCAGTTGAAGAGTGTGAATTTTAACTGAACTGCCAAAGCATAGCAGAATTTAAACAATTTGTCCGGAAGAAAATCTCTATTAATTTTCTCCATTGGGAGATTTATTTTTAACTATAACTTATAAACTATTAAAGACTGTGAGCTACGAGATTGTTGATCGATAGTATTTGATTCCGTTAAAGCCATCAGCCGGCTTTATTTAAGCTTAATCGTGTTTAACAGTGGAATTCCAGGTGAAAAACTACATTACCCATAATGCTGTTCAGAATATTCCACCAATCAGAGAGTCGAAACAAGCAAAACGCCTCCAAAGCGCTCGTTAAAGGGTTAGTTCACCCAAAAATGAAAATTCTGTCATTAATTACTCACCCTAATGCCGTTCCACACCGTAAGACCTTCGTTCATCTTCAGAACACAAATTAAGATATTTTTGATGAAATCCGATGGCTCAGTGAGGCCTGAACAATGACATTTCCTCTCTCAAGATACATTAATGTACTAAAAACATATTTAAATCAGTTCATGTGAGTACAGTGGTTCAATATTAATATTATAAAGCCACGAGAATATTTTTGGTGCACCAAAGAAACAAAATAACGACTTATATAGTGATGGCTGATTTCAAAACACTGCTTCAGGAAGCTTCGGAGCATAAATGAATCAGCGTATCGAATCTGCTGTTCAGAGCACCAAAGTCACGTGATTTCAGCCGTCAGCAGTTTGACACGCGATCTGAATCATGATTCGATACACTGATTCATAACGCTCCGATGCTTCCTGAAGCAGTGTTTTGAAATCGGCCATCACTAAATAAGTCGTTATTTTGTTTTTTTGGCGCACCAAAAATATTCTCGTGGCTTTATAATATTAATATTGAACCACTGTACTCACATGAACTGATTTAAATACGTTTTTAGTGCATTAATGGATCTTGAGAGAGGAAATGTCATTGCTGGCTATGCAGGCTTCACTGAGCAATCGGATTTCATCAAAAATATCTTAATTTGTGTTCCGAAGATGAACGAAGGTCTTATGGGTGTGGAACGACATGAGGGTGAGTAATTAATGACACAATTTTCATTTTTGGGTGAACTAACCCTTTAAGCCCAAAGTATACTTAACTTTTTACACGTACGTGAGGGTCAGTGTACAGTGTGCGTGACACAAATTTCGTCATCAGAAGAGTATGCGCAGGTCACACATGCACATTTTATTTTTTTGCAGTAATTAGTTAATCCACAAAGTGGCAACCGTGCCCTGGGGGCATCAATTCACAAGGTAGTCGAAGAAAAACTGCATAAACAGAACAGACAGGAACACATGCGAGCTACAGCGACAATGGAGGCCTACATAGATGACAGATTGTGTGAAGAGGTTGATGAGTACACTTATTTGTACAACTGTAGCATGAAAGAATACAAAGATGTTTACATGAGTTGTAACTCGTGGAGAGAGATTGCTCAAAACTGTGCTTGCGTCAACGCCTATATATGCGTACGAGTCAAATGAAGTATACTTTGCAAGGCTGTGCGTTCCACTGTGCAAGTACGGTCGCGTACGCATAAAAAAACAATCCCAATGTGCATACTATCTACCCTATCCGCCCTAAATAGTATTGAATATTACTATTGTGACATACTTTTTAGGATGGATAGTATGCACATCGAGACGCAGGCAAAGTATACTTTGGGCTTTAGCTCCGCCCACTCCTATGAAATACTATGAATGACGTAATCTCTCTATTCTCAGAAAACTTAAATATTTGAATATATATATGCATATTTTGCAATAAACTTAAAATATATTGTTTTAATATATAGAATAAACATTTGTAAATGAGTTATTTTTTATTTCTTCATCGTTTTTTATTTGATTATGCTTCATGGGATTGTAGTTCTTTCCCTCACTAAAGCTGTTAAGCTCACAGTCTTGTACCTTTGTGTTTTAAAAAGAAAAATTTTAATACTGTTTTGCTTTAAATTAATGTTTGTAGTTTTGTGATTCACCTCGTTCATGGCTTATAATGCTTTAATGAATACTTTTTAAAAACCTTTATGGGAAAAATGAATGGACAAATATACTTCCGGAACCAACGCCGCTGAAAAAGTGGGATTGCACTAATGCACTCTATTGGAATTCAAAGAAATGCAACAAGCGATGCATTCTGGGAAATGTAGTGTTCTTTCACCCTGTTCCATAAGGCCTCAAGACTTTTAAACTGTTTGTTAAACTTTCAAACAAGCCAAAAATTCATTTCTAATTCAAAATGCAATTCTACGTCCAGTTTGCAACCTCAATTCAAATTCAGGAATTGAATCGGGTTTTAAAAAGCATGATCAATTCAGTTCTGAATGGTGCAAAACCTTGATATTAATGTTCATTTTAGATGGCGTCTACATGCAGAACAATGTGCCAAAACTAAATCACTCCCACTAAAATCTACACAAGAATTGTTAGCAGATTTAAACAAACGTTGGATATTTCACCACAGGTATCCACCTTATTTTTAACGTAAGAGCCAGATTTGTAACTTGAATGTATGAGGCTTCCAGTTATTTTAGCTGCACAAAAACAGTCTGTAACGTTGCTTGATATTACAAACTAGTATTTGGCAAACAGTTTGATCATTTACTGCACTTGTTATTCTTCTATTTTTATACCTATATAGGCTAATGAATCGAAGTCTCGCACATTCACAGAAAAATATCTTACTTCTGTGTCGCAAAATAAGGTGGATATATAATCATGCCGCCCAGCCCGAGTCTAGTTGTGATGTTTTTGCACGAGGGACGTAGTGCGACACTACTGCGTGTTTCAGCATCTAGCTACTACAGTACATAGACCACTCACTCTGCAACACGGATATGGTGGCTTGCGTTCGGATCCAGGTGATGGCCGGGTTTTGTCGCAGGTCGTTGCGACGCGGGTCGTTGCTGGCCCGGCACTCGTAGATCCCGGCGTCCTCCAGCGTGAGGCGGGAGATGGCCAGCACGCTCACACCGTTGGCGCCGTAGGCCGTGTTGATGGACACCCGCCGCTTGCGGGCGCCGTCCCACAGCTGCTTGAAGGAGTCCGCCCTGTTAATATCGGCATACCACCACTGGATCTCCGGCACGGGGTTACCGACCACGTCGCAGTACAGCTCAAAGGCGTCTCCAGTGAGCTTTATCTCTGACATTGGCGACTTCACAAACCCAGCTGGAGAGGAAGAGGGAGCCATGGAGGGGAAGTGTAAAGGAAAACAGGGAGAAGAAGAGGGATGTGCGAGAGAAAACCAAAGCGTCGGATCAGTTGGAAAACACAAAAGAAGAATGATCCAAATGCAAATCAAGAAGAAACCAGCATAAATCAGAAATGAGTGGAAAACAGTTGGAATATAGTAGAAGACAGAATAAAAGAGCAGGTTAATGGACCCTTGAACGCTCTTCATTTGACATTACATTATGATACGACCTTCAAGACTCAAACGAAGGGATAGTTCACCCGAAAATAAAAATTCACCTCACCCTCATGCTCTAATATTTATACTTGGCACACAAAAACAGAAGATTCAGGTTTAGAACGACATGAGTAAATGAAGGCAAAATGTTCATTTTTGAGTGAATTTTCCCTTTAAAACTCATTCTCATACATGTTTCCATGAAGGCTTCTTTACTATTTCTACACATACACTATAAAAATGAAGATTATTTACAAGAAAATATGATTTCAGTTTCTCTACTTAAAAATTTAATGTTTAATTCAATGTTTTACTCGCCATAATTGTGAAATTCACTGAGTAACACTTTAAAATAAGGTCCTGTTATACAATTGGAAAATGAAAAAATTTTTTCAGTGTCCAGAAATGTATGTCTTAAAGTGATGCTCTAACCATTTTACCAATATCTTAGATACATGATAAACAGAAAGTCGAGAAGAGATAAACATTTGCACACAAAGGAATATATAAGGTCTGAAAGGGCGCAGCATTATGCTTTGCACTGGCAGGATAATTTACTGTCCTTCCTAAGATGCTCAAGGAAACGGAGAGTTTCTCTTTAGCACTTCTTCAATGCCATTTTTCACTGTCTCTTTGTTTGGTAGAAAATATTGCATGGATAAATAGTTATATTGAGTAAATGCTTCTACTTTAAGATCATTTTTCATTTTCAAGTTTAATAATAACAGTTTTCATTGGCAGCATTTCTGTCTTTATCAATATGTTTTCCAGTATAATCCTTAATTTTGCTTTTTCAAATATTACCTTTCATAATAAAGCTGTTTGTGAATGTAAAAGGTCTGCAAAATTTTAAAGATCAAAGTGCGGCTAAACAAATAAAGTTATTGTTTCCAAGAAGAAAGAATCGATTTTGAACTGCTGAAATGAGTCGTTAGTAATTCCAGTCTCACCTGGTTACAAACCTACGTCACTTCTACCACTAAAGNCAGCCGACATTGGCTTAATGTAGCACCATCTTGTATATGTTACATATTACCACGCTTGCTTGTACAGCTTATTTTTAACCACTTATCTTTTTTCTGTGCTTCTAATATGTAAAGCTGCTTTGAAACAATTACCAATTGTAAAAAGCGCTATATAAATAAATTTGACTTGACTTGACTACGTAACAATGTAACAAATTTGCATAAGACCAGCCTCTGATCTTCATTGGCTGCTGGCAAACAGCGTCTACTTTGCCCCGCCCTCAATCACTAGTTGCATCTGAGACTGGAAGAGTTTGGTGGAATTGACAAGGAAAACCGACGCCATTGTTCGTATCACTGTGTATCAAGTGAAAGAGCTGAAACTTAGATATGCTAATATAAGCGGCCAACCAATCACATCACACTGGGCCATCTGACCAATCAGAGCAGAGCAGCTCTCAGAAAGGCGGGGTTTAGAGAGACTGAATCTTCGAACGAACCATTTTCAGACTCTTTGATAAATGAGGTGATTCTGCAATGGATATTATGAGAAAATTAAAGTGTTTTTTGACCTTGGATGTAACTGAATCTATTATAGGAGACGCCAAAACAAAATTACATTTTTCATTTACAAGTTTTGCCAATTGAAATGTTATCCTGAAAAAGAAATCTATGCATCTCCACAAAAAAAAAAAAAATTAGCCACCATTTTTGTCTACCAATATATTTTCCAGTAAAAACCCCTTAAAGACAAGAATTTACTTAAGAATCAACAAATAATTGTGTGAAATAATTGCTTGCTTTCTTGCTTTTAGAGAATATATCTTTTGAATTTCATTTGAATTTGACTTCAGTTGCATAAACGTTAAAACAAGAAGTGAGGGAGGAAAAATAAACCGATTCTCTGAAAGCAAGTCTTATTATTGTACACATTTTTGCTTATCTAATAAATGCATCTTGTTTTAAGGATGTTTAGATATTTCTTTACTAGAAAACAAGACAAAAATCACAGATTGTTTTTGCAGTGAGCCTCTGGGCGCTTAAGAAAAGGTATTTTGCAAAGCTCCAGATGGCAATAACACCAGCATGGGAAACAGTGAGATGCGAAGAGATGATGCCCTTCGAGATGAAGTTATTATGGTAACGGATTACCGAGCCTGTAAATGAAATGATTCATGAAGGTTTGCCGGAGTTTACAGCATTACAGCTCACAGTAAGAGAGCCCGAGCTGACGGAAAGGTGAATTTCACGGGTGCAGAGAAAAGAAATACGCTTGCATCGCACATCAGATCTACTCACGACTCGATTACGCTCGACCCCTGATGGTTTTACATCGTCCCTGTTTATCGTATCAGATTGTCACATGTATCCGTGAGATGTCAGAGCTGACTAATGCACAGGTGGCGTGAGCTGCAAACATGTAACCTTAGTCACACACAGTCTGGAGGAGATTCGGCTTCCTCTCAGCTGAATCTGAAAACTAATCACACAAAATATCAGGGAAACATGGGCGGTTGCTTATCACAGTTGTGTGGAAAAATGATTTTCGTCTTGGTTTTCCAATACACATTCAGTATAAACATTCTTAAATCAAGATACATTTACTTGAGCATAAGAAAATGTATTAAAATTAAGCGACTTTATGCTTAAAACAAGAACAAACATTTGCCAGTGGGGTCAGAAAAACAACCTGTTTTCCCTTTGAATTAAGTTTATTTTTATGACCCATTTGGCAGATATTTTTACTAGTAAACTTAATTGTAGAAGTCAAACACAGTTGTTCTAATAGATCTCACTAGGGTCTTTTTCTCAGGAGAAACGTCTGAGAAGCAGGAGACTTCAGTAAAAGAGTTTCTGTCTAGGAGAATTAACTCCGGATCTCATTTGTGATCGTTCTTTCCTCTGGGCACTAATATGAAATATCACATTGGCATGATAACGGTGCTTATGGTTTCTAAACTGCAGTTGGGTTTAACCTTGGTGCGTGATGAATGTGCCCGTGACGCTGGGCTAGGCTCGACTCCAAGAACCAGCGACTGCTGAAGATGAGACTCAATCATCCCAGAGCGCCGCGAGCTCATGACGGGTCTCATTTACAGACGCGCTGCAGATCTACAGGACAACGCTGGAACTCAGCAACCAAAACATCATTAAAACGTGTCAAAATGAGTTCGGGCTGGGCGATTTATCTAATATCCATGATATAACATAATCTACACTACCATTTGTAATTTTTTTTCCTCAAAGCAAATGACTTGGTCATCAAAAGTGGCATTAAAGACATTTATAATGTTACAAAAGATTCTATTTCAAATAAATGCTGTTCTTTTCATCAAAAAAGAATCCTGAAAAACTGAATGCATCCCGGTTTCCAAAAAAATATTAAGTTTTCAACATTGATAATGATCATAAATGTTTCTTGAGCAGCGAATCATCATATCAGAATGATTTCTGAAGGATCATGTGACACTGAAGACTGGAGTAATGATGCTGAAAATCCAGCTTTGATCACAGGAATAAATTACACTTTACTGTATATTCATATAGAAAACAGCGGTTCTAAATTGTAATAACATTTCACTATTTTTACTGTATTTTTGATCAAATAAATGTAGCCTTGGTGAGCAGACTTCTTTTATTAAAAAAAATCTTACTGACCCCACATTTTTGAGCGGTAGTGAATATAATAATATAAAATTAAGTAACAGTGTGGAAAACTAAATTTTTAACTTAACATTATAAACTGTAAACTTAAATGTTAAAAAAATATAAATATCCATATGCATATTATAAAATAGCTTCATCACACAGCCCTATTATCAATCTCTATCTCTATCTAAAAGGATTTTTGGAAAGTAATTTCACATTTTACACTCAAAAAACTGACAAAGTATATATTTTGGCAGGTCATTCAAGAAGACTGAGGTGATTTTGTCATATAATCTCAGTCTGACAAATGAACCGGCGCTCAGAGGACGCCTAAGCTGTCTTTTAATCATCATTCTTACACAAATAAAAGATGGATCATGCTCAGTGTGTTCATCTGTCTCTGTTCAGGAAAATGACACTACTAAAAGACCGAAAATGTGCAGACATAATTGAGCTTCTTTTCAGCCTTAAACATTCATGGACCTAGAAATATAAGGTCAACATGAAATCAAACTGGACTCTTAAAGAGGCCCAAAGTCGTGATGTTGTTTTTGTGCTCTACTAGAACAGGTTTTCATGCTTGAATGTTGATTATTTTCCTCATATTCTCCATTGTTGCAGCTCCTCTCGTCAGTAACGCTCTGTTTAGATCCTGTCTCTATGAAGCCCCTCCTTCTGAAAAGCACAATGTGCTCTGATTGGTCGGCTGGAGCAGTGTGTTGTGATTGGTGTTTGGGAAATGCGTTTGAGTCGCAGCACAGATCAGCAGCAGGAGTCAGATTTCATTCATCACGAGAGTGAGGAGCTGACTGACAAGACGATGGCGGAAGATTCGCTTTCAAAGATAAAAGTAAAAGCGCCTATTAAAATGTGTCCCGCCCCTTACCATAACCGCCAGTTTCAACTCAAGCAGGCCCCGCCCCTTTATTATGTGCATTAATTATTTAAATGAGGAATATTGTGAAGAAAACTCAATGGAGGCATTTCAGGGAGTTCAGAAACACTGATATAGAGAAGAACTGGAACTTCCAGAGCTTTTTCATGATCAAAAAGCAACATTACACACTAAAGAAAGATGGAGATGTAAAAAAGCATACCAGGTCCTCTTCAATGCATTCTCTTCAATGCACGTTATTCTAAAGATCAATATTACTTTGATTTCAATGAGCGTTCAGCTGAGCACCTGCTCAGAAACAGCAGAGAGACTCTGAAGGAAGCCGTATGTGAGGAGCGAGCTATGAAAAGACACAATTTTCACTTAGTTGAATTCCCTGCCTGAGGCACGATCACGTGAACCATAATTATATTCTCTCAGAATAAAGACATCCGTGTCTGGAGTTTTCAGCCACCCTAACGAACAGATTGGGCTTTCACACCTCCTCTACTGGAGCGCGTTTCTCCGCAAGCCTCCGCGGGAACAGAAACATCTGGATGGTGCGTACAGCGGTGCATAAAAACATGCATTCACTGAGGCTTTCAATCAGCACCTATCAGGGAAATTAGCTTATGCTCCTGATGCATGTTCATACGTCTCGGGATAAACTCAAAAACATCATGCAATCATGATTCAATTTCATCACACACTCAGAGGTCAAAGAGACGTTCAGTACTGCAATGCCTCTAACATGCATTTCACACGGAAGTCATTGCATATTGATAATCGCTCACTGCAATAGATGCTTTTATTAACGGCATCTCTCGCCAACTTAAAAAGGCGTTTAACGGTGGGATTTGGCAGCTTTAGTGTGTTAACAGGATCACTTGAGTATTTCACCTCTCCGGTGGGAAATACGGCTCCCTGGAGGACAATAAAACACCATGTGGACCCAAAAACACAAGGCCACATTTCCACACACACACACAAGTGTTGAGTAGGTGGAACGGGTCACAAGTGTCTGCCTACCATATTAAACAATCATCAGTGATGTTTATATCATGATTTTAGAGTCACGATGCAGTGCATATCGCATCTATTTCTGTGATATCTTCATCTTTTTTCGTCACCTGTAAATTGCATATGGACTATCGAACACAGGTGGTGAGAATGAGTCATTTTTTCTGCAGCCTGGTAGAAACTCTTAACGGCTCTCGCAGGTGTTACATGAATTCTTGGTAAATCTCAACCAGCGTTCTGAGTTAATGCGCTGCCATCGCAAAGAACAACATGTGCCCGTTTTTTATACATGGCCCAACATGTCATCTGATTTCAAAAGATTAGGGATGCACTATATATCGGCCACCATATTGGTATCGGCCGATATATGTTCATTTTTAATGTTATCGTTGTCAGCCAGATAAGAAAATTTGGTTGATATATTAAAGCTGATAAATAATGGATTTATTTTTGGTTATCGGCTTTCAATTATAAAGAATTATCAGTGTCGGACAATATGTTAATATTTAATGTTATCGTTATCAGTCAGATAAGAACATTTGGCCGATATATTAAAGCTGATAAATAATGGATTATTTCGGTTATCGGCTTTCAAATATAAAGAATTATTGGTATCGGCCCATATATGGTCATTTTTTATATTATCGTTATCGGCCCAATAAGAAAGTTTGGCCAATATATTAAAGCTGATAAATAATGGATTATTTCGGTTATCGGTTTTCAAGTATAAAGAATTATTGGTTATCGGCCAATAATATTTAATGTTATCATTATCGGCCCGATAAGAACATTTGGCCGATATATTAAAGCTGATGAATAATGGATTATTTTGGTTATCGGCTTTCAAATATAAGGAATTATTGGTATCGGCCGATATATGGTCATTTTTTATATTATTGTTATCGGGCCCAATAAGAAAATTTGCCCAATATATTAAAGCTGATAAATAATGGATTATTTCAGGTATCGGCTTTCAAATTTAAAGAATTATCTGTTATCGGTATCGGTCAATATATGTTCATTTTTAATGCTATCGTTATTGGCCCGATAAGAACATTTGGCCGATATCTTAAAGCCGATAAATAATGGATAATTTTCTTCAGCTGAGACACTTCAGATGCACACTGTTTGCCATGATGGTTTTGAATTGCTTGAAATATGATTGAAATCACTTCAAAAAGGAAAATACAGTTAAGTGCAACGTGCAACACATTTTACAGGCTACATAAAATCATAATGATATAATATAACATTTTTATAATTGTGTGTTTGGGACATGGCTTTGTTTTTGTAATCAGGCTTTCAAAAATTATATAAAAATGTGGATTTAGATTTATCTGCCAAAATATCGGTTATCGGCTTTAAAATATAAAGAATTATCGGTTATCGTATCGGCCAAATTTTTCATATTGGTGCATCCCCACAAAAGATGACCGTATATATGACAAAAAATGCACATGAGCTTTTATCAGCATAATATTTATATTTATAACCCATGTGGAGCAAATCATTTCTGTGACACTAAAATAAATACAGGTACAGTAATTCCCGATATGGAGACAATAATTATATCTTATCTTAATTATAAGTAGTATTAAGTACATAGATATAGTAATTATATCAATATGTTATTTTATTCATTTTTAGCACCTTATTTGTTTTTCATTTGTTATTGTAATATTGTATATTTCTTCTTTTTTTTGTAATTATTTATTACTTTCTTGCAATATTATATGGAAAAAGACAGTTATGCCAGGAAAGTACTTTAAATTTAATTGAATATACATCACCTTTAACAATCATAATTGTCTTGATTTTCTGTATTTTTGTCTTGTTTTCCAGTACAAATATGTAAACGTTCCTAAATCAAGATACATTTACTGGAAATGCAAAATGTCATAAGAAAAAAATTGTTTCCCCTCTGAATTAAGTTTATTTATTGGAAGCTTTATGTCTTGTTTTAAGAATAAACTCGCTTCATTTTGATGTATTTGATCAGAAAACAAATTTTGTATCTTGTGTCATTTTGCATTAATCAACAATATTTATATGAATAATATACATCTACAACTTCTTTGAAGTTTCCTCCATTTTTAACAATCTTCACTAGCTCATTTCAATTGGTTCTGCAGTGTGACAAATGAATTAAAAGTACAAATATTTCAATTAATATGAGGTCAGAAATGCTGCATGTGTAATAATTACAAGAAGAATCATCAAAATGCAGTTAAAACGGTTTCAGATAAAGTCAAACCACATCAGCTACCCATAAGCCAAAGATATGAGCATATCTGCCTTAAATAGGATTAATGCTGTAATTAACACTCACAACTTAAAGTTCAGCCAAAAAATGAGTATTCAGTCATCGTTTACACGCCCTCATAAAAGGAGACGTTTGGCAGAATGTTCATACTGCTCTTTCTTGTACCAAAAATCACAAACAATCATTGCAATCAAAAGAAGTCCTAAACCTCTTATATGTCATGAGGGTGAGAAAATGATGGCAGAATCTTCACGATCCCTTTAAAAACACACACACCTTCAATAACACGGCTGTCGGCCACGGATGTCACAGTAACTCGTGGGCTATTTATACTCAGAAGAGTGCCTTTATACTGTGAATTGTTCATGAGGCCAGATTAGACATGGTTCATAGACATATTCACGGCACATGAAATACTCCCTTTCCATCAGAGCGAGATTATAGTCTGTAATAAAGCATAAAAACCACACAACACTGACCCAAAGACCAACACAAACCTCCCTATAAAGCCAGTCCATTAAGAGTTACTGGATTCCCGTCCTCAGAAAATAACTACAAAGCCAGTTCTGTGCTCCTCGTGTCTGTTCTAATAATAGACGCATGCAGCAGAATGAAGCAAAGCCATTTACAGTCCTGCAGATATCTGTTGCTGCGCAGTCAATAATGGCTCCGGGCTCTATATACACACACTACACACTGTTTACATCTTCATTCCTGCAATCAGATTAATTCATTAATAGAAGAACGAGCAGCAGGTAATGTGAAGGGAAGGCGGCAGCTGCTGTGTGCAGATGTGAGAAGCAAACAGCAATGTAATGCAATTTTAAAAACAGATACAGCGATTCTCGCCTCAGCTCACACCATTGGTTGAGCCGGTCTCAGACTGATCTTGATGCTTAAACAAATAGATCAATAGAGAGATTTAAAAGTGACTTTCATTGCATTAAAGGTATATATTTTTATCAGTTCATGCATTCCCTGGGAATTGAACCCATGACCTTGACGATACTACCATCATACTGCTCTACTGTTTGAAATGTACTTGGTAAGAATATTTAGATATTTGTACTGGAAAACCAGATAAAAATGAAAAAACATCACTTTTTTGCAGTGTATTTATTACACTGAATATGTTATGCCAAATGTTTGAACTAGTGCTGTCAATAAAAAAAATGTAAAAAAACAAATTAAATCAACAAAAACAAAATCTGTAATTAATTGTGATTAATCGCACCTAACATTTTGACGATCTAAAGTAAAGATTTGCGGGACCCAACGTAACAGAGTGAGGCGTGCGGGCGGTTAAGGCCCCGGTATACTTCAAACAAAGTTCTTTTTAGTTCTTCGTTTAGGGGTAAAACGAAGTTCGAAATACCTGACCAGCGAATATACTGTAAACTGCTGAGAGTGGCGTTTAGATGAATATGTAAATATGTGCCGTGCACTTTCTTCTCAGTAACAAAATAAACAACAAATATGAGAAAACAGCAAGCATTTTTATAGAAAGCATAAGAAAAGCGTCTGATCTTAACAGCATGGGAATGTTAGCAGGAGCTCTGCAAATTAGCTCTCCAGTCACGTCACGTCTTCATACAGCACTTTATTCAATAGAAAGCAAGCAGCTTTACTGTATCAAACATGAAAAACAGTGTTAGTGCCTCTTTTTTTGACAAGCACAATTTCATTTTGTACTATAAAGCGGCTATCCAGTGTGTTCATGTTTTCACCCGCGGAGATCTTACCTCAACGAACTCAAACACACGAAATGAGTCAAAGATGCGGTCCCACGCGAGTGAAGGCGGAGCCTCGGCGCACGCCTCCTATTACATTATCGTCACTGACCAATGGTAGTACGAAGGTGTTTTGCAGCTGGAGCGAACTTTTCCTGAGAGTTCGCTTTGGCAAGCCATTTTGAACTTCCAAAAAGAACACAAAACTTACTTTGTTTTGGCCTGATTTTGTTCGAAATGACGTCACATCAGTTCGTTCTTCGATTTCGTTTGAAGTATTTCGGGGCCTTTAGATGCTCATGTGTGTTGATTGACGAGACTCCCGCAAAATCAAAATATCTAAACATAAAATATCTAAAAACTAATAAATTGTTATCCATATATTGCACAAAAGCAACAAGAACAAATAATATATAATAAAATAGAATATGCGAGATTCTATTTATAACACATGTTTGCAGTGTTGAACAATGCAGCCAATCACAGACATATCTGTTGATTTCCGAGACGCAATGGCCAGAGGTGTTTATGTTAGAATCCTCTCACCGCTCAAAGCGCCGGAGTTTTTATGCAGTGCTGAAATTTGCGTGCTCACGAATCCTATTATTATAACACTCAGTGTACACATTATGAAAGATTCATTGTTCTTATATTCATTGTTTTAGAACAGAGCTTTGTGAGATTGCGATGAACGGATATCAGCTTATAAAGGAAGCGCTCTTTACACGCATTCTGCTATAGCAAACCATGCACACAGCAGCTTGTTTTTCAGTTAAAACTAACTGTGGTTTGTGAATGTTGATGTTTTAATAAAAAATGTGTTTATGCTGGTATGTTGTGGCGACACATTACTTAATATTTCATGCACATTTCATGGATGTACTGACAAAAATCTATATAGGCTACTTTTATGCGGGCGGGAGCGGGACAAGATAAAAAAAAAATTTGCGGGAGCGGGACTGAAAAATCCGTCCTGCAAAGGTCTCTATCTGAAACACATTTCGCAGGTGCACTTAGGGCGTGTCCGAATCCACTTTTACCAGTTTAACGATGGGAAAAATTGATCGGCGTGCCAGGAGCATGGTCTAAAAGGGTTG
Organism: Anabarilius grahami; assembly: GCA_003731715.1. Lineage (NCBI taxonomy): Eukaryota > Metazoa > Chordata > Actinopteri > Cypriniformes > Xenocyprididae > Anabarilius > Anabarilius grahami. Next base: position 712,586 of record RJVU01050255.1, on the reverse strand, counting down.
TCCCTATTCTATTAATGAGTCATGGGTGTGTTTTGGGCATAACATGCAATAAACCAATCAGAGTCTCGTCTCCCATTCCCTTTGAAAGCCAGTTGTGGCAGATTCGCTATTTACATGAGGGAATCTGAGAGGAAAAACTGAACGCTTCTCTAACAAGGAAACGGATCTGCTCGTGCACGAGGTTAAAGCGTGAGCAGACCATCTACGGGAAAAGCAGGATTCCACCAAAGCATTTTTATCTATATGTATACAATAATCTTTTACATTGTTATGTAATTTTTAATATTTGGCATGTTTGTGTTTTGCTGCGCGCCCCTGTGTGTAAAATAAGCAGTGTATGTGTGTTGTGCATCTGCATGTAGGCGCATATTACTAACGCTCTCTTTAAATAACAAAACAAATACTGTCTTTTTCAGCCGCCTCAAAATAGCAACACGCCAACAATGCACCTGAACACACCTCGATTTCAGACCAGCACGCCCATGGGCGAACAGATGGGCGCAAGTGCATTTGCTATTTAAACAACGTGGCACAGGATGTGAAAAGGATAACTGCGTCAGGCTGAAACTAACAAAAAACACTGGCGCCACATTGCGCCGGGTGTATGACAGGGCCCAAAGACAGTGGATTTTAAATATTTGATCTAACAGGTAGGAAATATAGAGAAACTGAATAAAGTTTTTAAACACGTCACAGTCTTCACTGCAGAAATTATAAATTAAATATAGATTAATCCTTATTAAAGCTACAAAAGTTATTCAATCAAGAACAGTGAGTAATTTTCTCTTTTTCTTGTTCTTTGATTAACACTAATGGCAGATTTTAGCAGCAGGTTTATTAGGCTGCTGTCACTTTAAGATCTGACTCGCATCCGATGTCCTCACAACTCTTTAAAGTCTGGAACACACCAGTTTTTGTTCGTCGGCCGACTAAGTTTCCTCAGTGTGTTCCGCACCGTCGGCTGAAGTTGGTCCTCGTCGGCTTTTTTCCGGCTGATTCGACATGTTGAATCGGCGTTGGGAAGAGAGAGAGAACTCTGATTGGCTGTTTAGTATAGTAAACCAGTCAGTTCACGAGAATATAAACAGTTATGAAAGCAAGCAAATAAGTCATGACAGCACAGACAGATGGTTGTTCTAATTTTACCTCATCTTACCTGAGCCCTCGAATGCACAAATATTTTCATAATAACATGAGCGGAGTGGAATAAAGAATGTGATCAGCATGATTGATATACAAAACAGTAAGCAAGCGCTGCTTTGTTTATGGTTTGTATACATGCAGTTTCACTTTCCCTTTTTGAGTGACGAATATAGACAAATATATTTGCTTCAATAGACAGTTATCTCCTTTATACGCAGGCGCAGAACACGCATGCTAGTTGACGGTTGGCTGAAGTTCTTTTGGTGTGTTCAAGCACATATTTTTTCCCAGACGCAGCTGACATTGGTGTGTCCTGGCCTTAAGGTCATTTAAGACTTTATTTAACTCATTTAAGACTGTGTTTACGAGGATACTCTGCCATTTTAGCATTATTTTGTGTGTTTTTGTCTGTTCAAGTGTGTCACACAGATTCACAGACAGCGCTCCAGTACAGATTTAAGTTCTTTTTTGTGTCTTTTTGCGCTTGAATGGTTTAATAGCTCTTGAATGAATGATAGCGCGATCATATAACGTAACACTAGCTAAAGGATGACGGGAAAAACCGTTAATTTTGACAGTATTTGAAACAATACCAATGTTCACCTCAAAAACCAGGTGCTTCTACTGACAGCATTTGATTATTAAGACAAAAAGCTTTTAAATCCTTTTGCCCGGTTTACAGTACAGCACTCCTCAAACCCTACAGTCAGGTCAAACATCGTTGCTAAAATGACAAACACTGGCTGACAATGCCAGTTCCAATCTGACTGTCTTTAAAAACACAGAAACTTTGGTCTCTTTATTTGGTCTCTTCCTTGTAAGCTGGCAGTTTCTGTTTAGAATAAGCTGCAAAAACAAGATGACAGTAGCTAAATGCCTGGAAACTAACTACAAAACATGCCCACTAAACAGATCTGCATCAGATAAGATGCTTGTTCCTCTGCGATTCTGAATTATTGCTTTCAGCTTGTCTCAGGAAACAATGTTTTAATTCTGGCCATAATTTAATATTAAGACTGGAATATTAAGTCTTGAGTGGGTCACAGAGGAGCTCGAGTCCCAGAGTTCAGCCTGAGAAAGCAGACAGTCGTGCTCCATGGAGCCTACAGAGGGGCTGGAATCTGTACGGTTAGGCTTTACCAAACAATAGCTGGATTATCCAGGAGAGCCACTGACCTTATGTCTGGACAATCAAAGCAGACCTTCACATACACTCTCACACACACACACACACACTCACGTACACACATACACACACTCAAGCACATGCACACATGCAGATACACAAATACTCATACACTCACCTACACACACACTCACGTACACACACACATACTCTCACGTACTCACACACTCACGTTCACACACACACTCACGTACACACACACACACTGACATACACACACTCATACACACACACACTCATACACTCACACACACACACACAGTCATACACAATCAAGCACACACACGCACACACAGTCATACACTCACATAAACACTCACATACACAAGCACACACACACTCATACACTCACATAAACACACACACAGTCATACACAATCAAGCACACACACACGCACACACACTCATACACTCACATAAACACTCACATACACACAAGCACACACACACTCATACACTCACATAAACACACACACACACAGTCATACACAATCAAGCACACACACGCACACACAGTCATACACTCACATAAACACTCACATACACACAAGCACACACACACTCATACACTCACATAAACACTCACATACACAAGCACACACACACTCATACACTCACATAAACACACACACACACAGTCATACACAATCAAGCACACACACGCACACACAGTCAAACACACACAGTCATACACTCACATACACACACACACTCATACACAATCAAGCACACACACGCACACACACAGTCATACACTCACATAAACACTCACATACACACAAGCACACACTCATACACTCACATAAACACTCACATACACACAAGCACACACTCATACACTCACATACACACAAGCACACACTCATACACTCACATAAACACTCACATACACACAAGCACACACTCATACACTCACATAAACACTCACGTAGACACACAGTCATACATTCACGTACACACATTCATACACGCACACACACGCTCACTCACATACACACTCAAGCACTCTCACACACACACACTCGCACACACACACAAACACACTCACACTCATACACTCACATACACACAAACACACTCACATACACACACGCACACTCTCTCAAACACACACACACACACACACACTGGTGTTGTCACAATTCTTCTATACAATATCCTGAAAAATAGATATTCAACAGCATTTTCCATTCCATGTGGAAAACTGCCATAGCTATTTTTAACATTATCTCATAATTTTTTGTCCATCCATTGCAAGTCAAAACAATCAATATTCTCAAGCTTCAAAACGTACATGACACATCATAACAGTAATCCATATGAACTGAGCGGTTTAATCCAAATCTTCTGAAGAGACACACACACTTTACTATATATATATCTATATTTACTTTTTAATGTGCTATATAATATATACACACAATACAAAAGTCACAACTAGATAATATAACAGTGAATTTCTCAATGATAAACACGTTCTCATATATAGTCACAATAAACAAACCAACATTAATCTGTTAGTTTAAGTGGCCCGACATGCAACACTTTTGGGAAACCTGTCTGATAATCATAATATTCCGTGCAGAACCTCCACACTTCACCTCTGACGGCTCTTTCTCCCTGATCACTCTCAATCAGTCACATTCAGATCATCTCAGGATTGAATAAAACTACATTATTTACCACATGAAGATCTAAACAAGTTACAGCCAGACATCTGCGCTGCCAGAACCAGCTTCTGCCAGGATCACGTTTGAAGCTGTTTTTATTTGTGATGCATTGCACAAAAACAGCCTTTTGCACATCAATCTGACTGATGCATCAGTGTTGTTTTCTTTCCCCTTCCCTTTTTTTGCTGGCTGAGGAGGGAATACCCTGGCCTTGTTTGTCTGCAGGTGATGAATCTGCCCTCTCCTGGTCACAGCTGTGACTCTCCAGAATGTAAAGTCAGACACATGCCTTCAGGGACACGCACTCATTATTTACTGCTCGCAAAGCCACTGCTTTCCATTTCAAACGCAGAAAAGCTCCAACATGCTTCTAGATTAATAACCAGCAACATCAGGGCATTACATAATGTTTAGGGTTTCTCCTCAAACACACACAGGAGTCACGAGATGTGTGAGGAGTGTGAGGATGTGAATGTCAGAAGGGCGAGTGTAAACAACACGGATTACTCTGGAGAATATGAGCAGGAGGAAAACACTCCTTATAAACACGAGCGCCTAAAATTAAACCCCCTGACAGAAAGTGCATCAACTAATTCCCACTTCTCCAGCCTGTGCGCCCCACAAACCAACACGACTGTATGCAGCGGGGTGTCTGTCATCATAAAGATGGCATCGACCTCTAAAGCAGATTACACACAGATCCCGACGACCGCGTCCCGTCATCCTTACCGTTCTGAGATGATACGTATGGGAGCATCACGTTCCCGTGGATGAGGAGCAGCGCGAGCATCCCCGTGTAGGACAGCATCCTGCAGGAGGAGAGAGACGGGACACGGCGAGCTGAGGATGAGCGCGGAGCGGCTTCAGCCTCAGAGGATGGCGGAGGAGGAGCGCGGACGGACGGCGAGAAACGCGACAGGCGCTGCGCGGCTCTGCTGCATGGAGGACGGATGAGGATGAGGACGCTGCTGCTGCTGCTGCCCGGCGCTCAGGGATGCTGATGCTGCTGCTGCTGATGATGATGATGATGGGCCATCGGAGTGTCCGTCATCTCGAAGAACCTTCAGCTGTCAGTGCGCGCACCCCGAGGCTCATTCGCGCGCATCATCAGCTGTCGGCGCGCGCTCTCGTTCCCTGTGCCTCGAGCGCATCAGCTCTGCGCAGCTTCAGCGCCATTCAATCGCTGTGGAGTTCAAAACAATACAGTAACACGCAGTACAATGGAGATATATTCTCAGAGTGTTTGTATTAAGATATAGAGGGCGATAATGGTAACACATTTTGCTCCAATTAATATTTCTTACCTGTAGATTATTGCTTCAAAAGACAATTTATAGTAAATACAAAATTTGTACTGCA
>RJVU01050255.1:666165-699515 GCA_003731715.1 Anabarilius grahami | reverse complement strand
TCCAAACAAATATACACACATATATATATATATATATTATATACATATACACAAAATACTGGTCATTTGGACACATTACTATTTTTAATGCCTTGAAAAAAGTCTCTTTTGCTCATCAAGGCTGCATTTATTTGATCAAAAATACAGAAAAAACTGTAATATTGTGAAATATTATTACAATTTAAAATAATGCTTTTCTATTTTAATATACCATAAAATATCATTTATTTCTGTGATGCAAAGCTGAATTTATCATCATTACTCCAGTCTTCAGTGTCACATGATCCTTCAGAAATCATTCTAATATGATGATTTATGATCAATGTTGGAAACAGTTGTGCTGCTTAATATTTTTTTATAACCTGTGATGCTTTTTTCAGGATTCTTTGATGAATAAAAAGTTAAAAAAGAACAGCATTTATTTAAATAAAAATATTTTGTAACAATACACCATTTAAAAGTTTGGGGTCAGTAATATATTTCTTTCTTTTACTTTTTTTTTTTTAATTAAATTTTTTTGTAAGTAATATGCATTGCTAAGGACTTCATTTGGACAACTTTAAAGACGATTATTCAGCAAGGATGTGTTGAATTGATAAAAGTAAAGATTTATATATAAATACATACATATACCTTTATATATGTGACCCTGGACCACAAAACCAGTCATAAGGGTCAATTTTTTGAAATTGACAATATTTGGCCGAGATACAACTATTTGAAAATCTGGAATCTGAGTGTGCAAAAAAAATCTAAATATTAAGAAAATGGTCTTTAAAGTTGTCCAAATGAAGTCCTTAGCAATGCATATTACTTACAAAAATAAAATTGACATATTTATGGTAGGAAATTCAAAAAATATCTTCATGGAACATGATCTTTACTTAATATCCTAATGATTTTTGGCATAAAAGAGAAATTTATGTATATATATATATATTTAATTTCCACAACCTTAATCTTGTTTTGCTCGTGTTCTTTTTGCACATAACCTGCAACATAAACATTTAATCACCTTAAATATAATAAAAACTATAAACGACACAATCGACACTAAGAACACTACGACATCAACACTATGATACGAGTACCAGGGCATCTTATACGAGTCGGTGCGCAGGTGAGCAGCGCCTCGGTGTCTCATGACGAACTCGATCCAGAAGATGGCGCTGTCTAATGGTTTTAATGGCGTGTCTCTGTGGAGTCTGGACAGCTTCTGCATGTTCGTTCTGTAGGACGGCTCATTAAGCACTTCCTGTAAGGCGTCTTTGAATATACTTCTATCTATGGTGGCAATATCCACAACCTTCGCTACACCTCTGTGTCTCATTTTGGAAATGTTATCATCCTGATCGAAAACAAGCGGCAACCCGACTATTGGAACGCCATGGTAAATGGCTTCAAAAATACCATTAGTTCCTCCATGAGACACAAAAACCTTGGTTTTTGCATGTCCTAGGAGATCATTCTGCGGTAACCAGTTAACCAGTAACGTGTTGTTGCCCACAGTCGACGGTCGCTCTCCGGTGTATCTCCAAATCACTTTTTGGGGAAGCTGAGCTAACGCAGCGGCTATTTCATCGGCTATGTCAAGAGGAAGCTGCCCAACTAACGTTCCTAAAGACATTATAATGACGCCGTGCTCTCCAGAGCTTTGCACAAAGTCCTCAAGATCCCTCGGAAGCTCTTTTGAGGGTTTGCATTGGAAACCGCCAATGTAAACGACATTTGGCATGGTTGGCCGAGGAAATTCAAAGACAAAATCCACCCTCATGAGCCAAATATCAGCTGCTTGGAATAATTCAAAATAGTCCAAATCAGGGCCAAAATATCGGCTGCACAAAGCGCTGTAATGAGGACCAACGGTGCGCTTGTAAAGGAAACTCCGAAGGGTGTAAAACAGCATGTTATACGTTCTCTGAAGAAAAGTCATGTTGTCGGTCAGCTGAGAAAGCGAGAAGGGAACGTAGGACAGCGGAGATGGGGCTATTTGGAAATGAGCTTCTCCATGAATAGTCCATCGGACGTTAAAGACGAGAGGTAGATTCAGATAGTGTGCGAGAACAACACCTCCTCCGTTCGCGGGATCGGTCAACATCAAGTCAAAGTTGGCTTGTTTGATCTGTTCTAACAGCGCAGGATCGTTCTCGATTATATAGATCACCATTTCACAAATCTTCCTGTGCATTTCTGAAAATCTGTCCTTGAGGTCCATGTCCAGTCTGAATCTGGTCCACGCCGGTTGCCGCTGGCGTTTGATCTGCAGCTGTCTAGAAACCAAACTGCGGTAGAACTCGTCGTCTCCACCCAGTGAAAACGGGACGGTCATCGAGACGTAGTGCGGCGACGTCTCTGAGATGTACCAGCTGTCGAGGGCCCGGATCACCGTGATCTGATGGCCTCTGGAGTGAAGCTCCTGGATCAGAACATTCATGTTAATCCAGTGACTGCCTTCATGAGGAAACACCAGGACTTTCCCGCAGTGCGCTGGGACGGTCAGGGTTAGAATGATGCTTGAGATAAAGATAAAATCCATCCTTACTGGAGGAGTGCAACGTCTTTCTGAAAGACATAAACAAACATCTGATGATGTTCAGCATTTATCAGATAAGGTTTTGCTCTCTAATGTAAGTCTGTGGGATTGAATAGCTTTAACCCTCTGGTGCTGTTCAGTCATTTTTGACCCAAAAGTTTTACGTTTTGTTTTTTTACTTCATCGGAATGGTACAAAACTTGGTAAAGGTTTTGGCACTTGCTTTGTGAACACAAAAAAAAGGACATGATTTGAAAAGATTAAATGGTCCTGAAAATATAGTCACACTTGTATTGTACGCGGTCAAAAATTAGCGCATTGGAAATCAATGGGAAGCGAATTTCATCTAGTGGAAGCATTTGGTACTGCAACCAATCACATTCTTACTGAAAGCTCATTTTTTGAGATATCAACCTCAAATTTGGAACACAACTTTTTTAGATTTAAGGCTTTGATTTTTAGAGTAAAACGTGTTTTGGAAAATATATAATTCATAAAAAATAAAAAAAAAGGTATTTTTGTGCATTTTTCATAACAATAAATGTAAATTCACTTTTCACTTCAGCAATTATCTGCCAAGTGTCATCTCTAAAAAGAGACCAAACTTCAGTCTGTGCTCCAAAGCTTTCAAGATTTATGACAGTTTAAGTTGGAAATTTCATTTTCAGGTCCATGCTCAAGTGAATAAATGGATTACAACTACTGCATAAATATAATTTAGTACCATAAAATCCCCTAAAAATACAAAATATTAAATAAAAAACATTATCAAACTAAAATATAGTACAATCATTTCATTGAAAAACAAAACACCTGAACAGTATCAAAGGGTTCAACTGAATTTCACAGAAATTACCCAAAAATACAGTAAAAATTTGTTTTCTGGACACTTTAATAGTGACACAAGGTACCAGGACAGGATAACATTTTTTCCCCCACTTTTCCAAATCTTCACGTTCTGTAGGAGTAAAACAGATGCAGATCTTACAGTATATACAGTAATCTTATATAAAGATTTAAGGTGGCAGAACACTTTATTGAAAGGATTAGTTCATGTCTTTCTTTCTTCAGTCGAAAAGAAAAGAGGAAAACATTCCAGGATTTTTCTCCATATAGTGGACTTCACTGGGGTTCAATGGGTTGAAGGTCCAAATGTCAGTTTCAGTGCAGCTTCAAAGAGCTCTACATGATCCCAGACGAGGAATAAGAGTCTCATCTAGAGAAACCATCGGCTATTTTCTAAAAAAAATAAACATTATATACTTTTCAACCACAAATGCTCGTCTTGCACTGCTCTGTGATGCGCCACGCATGAAGTAATCATGTTGGAAAGGTCATGTGATGTAGGCGGAAGTACCGATCCAGTGTTTACAAAGCGAACGTGCAAAGACTAAGTCAAAAAGTTGAGTTTTTCACCCTACCTCGGTACTTCCACGTGACCTTAAAAAGTATATAATTATTATTTTTTTTTTTAAATGAGCAATGGTTTCTCTAGATAAGACTCTTATTCCTCGTCTGGGATCATGTAGAGCTCTTTGAAGCTGCACTGAAACTGACATTTGGACCTTCAACCCGTTGAACCCCAGTGAAGTCCACTATATGGAGAAAAATCCTGGAATGTTTTCCTCAAAAACCTTAATTTCTTTTCGACTGAAGAAAGAAAGACATCAACATCTTGGATGACATGGGGGTGAGTAAATTATCAGGAAATTTTCATTCTGAAGTGAACTAATCCTTTAGTTGTAATAATCATTTCACTTTAAATCCAGGATGCACAGCAGATTTCTTACTGTTTTAACAGAATCTGATCTTTCATTACAAATTTATTCATCTTTTTGACACTCAGTGCTTCAGTTTCTCTGCCTGGTGAATTGTTGATTTGTTTCGGCATGAAACAAACTGTGTTCTGACACGCTGTCCTTGCACAACCTTCATGTGTGTCACTATTTCATGCAGTTTTATGTGGTTTTAGGTTGCACATTGTATTATTCTTGTATAAACGTTTCTCCATTCACCAAACATCAACATAAATATGGATAACATGAATACAAGTCAACATGGAAATAAATCACTCTATTTACATTCTCAATAGTCTTACTGTGAACATCAATACACATTAATTTAAACATTAAAACTTGCTCCACGTCTTTACTTTATCTTCATTATCTTTCCTTAAGAAATGCATCAGATTAAAGAGGTAAAATGGTTTGCAAATGCCGTTTCATACTGACTTTAGGAGAAATAATTCACACAAACCCTGTTGTTTATCTGGTAATACTAAAAGTACTTTCTCCGGGAACAAACTCAAGATTTATTCAAAACATGTTTTATCTTGTCTTGATAATTATACTGTTTACATATGCAAAAATACAAACACTGTAATCGGATTTATGGAATATTTTAGTGCAAGCGTCAAACGGTCCAGTTGAATTTCATCTAGACTGCATTTAAAGGGCCAGTTCACCAAAAAATGAAAATTCTGTCATCATTTACTCACCCTTGAGTTGTTCCAAACCTCTAAGAGTTTCTGTCTTCTGCTGAACACAAAAGAAGATATTTTGAGTTACCAGAAATACTACGGAGGTCAATCAACTGTTTAAATGTCACTGGCACAACCTCATATCACAAGTGCTGTCCTTGTGTAATCACACATTCAAAACAAAACAACTAACTGACATCACTTCCTGTTGGACTGTTGAGGCACATTTTGAGCAATGAACATCATGTAAAACACGTTACAAAAGGGACGTGAAAACCCAAGACAAAATCAAGCAGCAAGTCAATCATTCACATCCCAGATTAATATATTTCAGATGGGTTTTTTCCACTGACGCATTACAAACCAAGATGTTCCTAACAGTGAACCTTAGACTAGATGCCTACAGAAGGTTAGATAGTATTTCAGACAGGCTGAAAAAAGAAATTCCTCATTTTTGCCATATGTGGCTGACAAAATTTTTTTTGTATTGAAATAAGTGAGGAAAAGCTCTTTTTTTTAGCTTCATAGAGTAGTAAAAAACTAAAATAACAAAATATAACCAATAAATGTGATTGTTTTGGGTCTGCCTTAGAACATTAAAATACTCAAGTCAAATTGAGCCGCGAACATTGCGAATGCAACCAAAATTTAGTGTGTGTGTGTCAAAATACATCAGTGTGTTCAATGTTCATGACCCTAAATGAGAAAAGTCACAAATTAACTGATGTTTCCGACAACTCAAAAATCGAAACAGGTCAAACTATGACTATTATATGTCATAACTATTTATATGTCATCAATGTATAATCTATAAACACTGCGATCAGTCGCCTGCACCACACTAAATGAGTATTAATATCTCTTTAAATCAATCTGCACTGCCATATTATCACATCCTAATGATCTACAAAGTATGAAACGTGATGCATATTGTGTATTTGACAATAAACTAATGTCCAGTTCATTGCAAACCCATGATTGTGTCATAGTTACCATAGTAAATAAACAATCAATAAAACTGGTTATTTGGTATCAACTGTAACTGCTCCCTAATAACATTAAATAAAAATAAGGACAATTTACATAAAGATAATGATATAAAGACCATATATTGGTGCATTTTACAGTAGTAGCTATGATTATCATGCTATTTTGTTGTTAAGTCTTGATGTGAAGAAGAACATCAGTGTTACTGACAGACATTATAATGAAGGGAGTTCAGTTCTTTCAAGGAAAAGTGAATTCTATTTCCGGAAGGAAGTGTCAACTCTCTCACTTACTGCCCTCGAAAACACTTTGTGTTAGGAGGAAAAACACTGAGCATTTAGTGTGTTCAACACATAAACATACAGTATCAGTCCACACACACGACGACCAGTTTGGCAACATGGAAGCTCATTTCTGACGGTACTGTGAATTTTCACTATCCAAAATGAAGCGTCTCCATCCGTGGATGTGTGTAAATGCTGTTATTGTTTTTAACAAATGAAATAAATGAACTTACCAGCCGAACAGAGAGTGACAACAGTGTAGCAGCGAGCTCGAGAGACACGCTTCTCTGTTTGGGTGCGCGGAGGCGGAGCTCATGAATATTAACTACGTCATGTCCATGATGATTGGACACTCCCATTATTACTATTCATAAGATATATTTCTCTGTTATTCAGCACAGAATTACGGAAGAGGATTAGGGCCAAGCGATAATAAAAAAAAATAAAACCATCTCGAGATTAAAGTTGTTTAGGGCCAAGCGATAATAAAAAAAAATAAAACCATCTCGAGATTAAAGTTGTTAAATTTCGAGAAAAAACTCGTTAAATTTCGAGAAAAAAGTCGAGGTAAAATGTTGAGAATAAAGTCATTAAATTACGAGAATAAAGTCATTAAATTACGAGAATAAAGTCATTAAATTACGAGAATAAAGACATTAAATTACGAGAAAAAAGTCGTTAAATTACGAGAATAAATTCGTTAATTTAATGACTTTATTCTCAACATTTTATCTCGACATTTTTCTCGTAATTTAACGAGTTTAATCTCGAGATGGTTTTTTTTTTATTATTGCTTGGCCCTAATCCTCTTCCGTACAGAATAATATTATAACACTCTAGATAAAATAAAAATCAACAAATAGTGATGAATTTAAATAAACAGTAGAAGTCTAGCAGGTGCATAAATAATTCACATAAATGTTTTACAAATACTTTTGGAACCAAGGAGCAAATTCAGTGACGTCATATTTTAGTGATGTTTTGAAATAGTGCCTACCTAAAGAGGGAAAATCTTTTAATAGATTTTGGGATTTTAGTTGCTTGTGTAATTACACAATTTCTATTAACCTATGAATTGATATCAGTTTTCTTGTGTTTGTATCATTTGTCATAATTTTTTATGGTGTACTTATGAAGAGCCCTACTCAAATGATTATAATGTACTGTTAAAATGCAGATTTTGATTTTGTAACAGAATTTTATTTCCAGCCATTCTTTAATAATTCTCAAAATATAGAGGAGACCGGGGCTAGTTGTCACACAGGGAATTATATCTCGATTAAATTATATCTCAGTAATGTTTTAGTCAAATGTCCAGTCACACAAATGAGTGTTTTCTCTATAGCAGTGGTCAAAGCTGTCATAAATTAGAATTAATTTTGTGAATTCTCTTCTCCAAAACAAACAAATATGTAATATCATGATATTTTTGTAATATTTGCTGGGTATCAAGTGAACATAATAAAATCACATGCATTAAGATAAGAGTCACTATAATGAAGGATTATGTGGAATATGGTAGTCTAGCTCTATACAGAGAATATTTTATTCCATTGTGTTACTTTACCATGTATTCTAATACACAAACATGCCTCATGACAAACTCAGTCCAGAAGAGGGCGCTGTCTACAGTGTCTCTATGGAGACTGAACAGTTTCTGCATGGCTCTGTAAGCACTTCCTTTACTAATATTCTCACTGACAGCACTTAAGGACAGTAACTTTGCAGCCCCTCTTTTTTAGTTAAAAGAGATTGTAATAAACTGGCAGTCCAAACACTTTAACATCATGATAAATGGCTTCCTGAACTTTATTGTTAGCTACAGGAAAGATGACATTCATATTTTTATCATCTTATATTAAATAATCAGTAATATCACTAAAATAATATATGACATAATGCATTAAAAAAAATAAACTATGAATAACATAACTTACCATTAGTCTGGCCTCTCCAGTAGTGTCGTCATTCAGAGTAAATGAAGAGTGATGTTGTCAAAAAACTGAAAATCTTTATTAGAAAATGAAGAATAATTAAAATGAGAGGAGAATATCATTACAAATCTAGGTTTGAAACAAACAAAAATTTCAATATCACCATATTTTATACAAGCTTGTTGATAAACAAGTGAACAATACTGGCAAATATGACAATTTAATGGCAGCTTCCCATTGTGACAACATGCCCCGTTATTGTATTTTTATCTGTAGTCAACACTTTAAAGTTTAAATTGACTTTCAAAAATAAACCAACAATGAGAAATATTCATTGGAGTAAAAGGTGTGACAAATTTGATCCAAGATCCCTGTATAATTGATCACAACATGTATTCTTTATTTCACTGAGCTCGTTATTTCTGCTTTAAACTAATAGACAGCAAAATCCCCAGAGTTAAATCAACTCTGCTCAGAGTGCATATGGTCCCTCTCTAAATAATGTTAAAATAACACTGAAGCAGAGTTCAATTTAATGAGATAATTAAGCAATTAATGAATGATTGCACATTATTGATGAACGCCTGCTGTTAACAAGCAGAATCACTGAAGAAATTATAAAAAAGAAGAACTACAAGTGACTTAAGTCACAGCCTTATTAATTGCTTAATTATCTCATTAACTTTAACTCTGCTTCAGTGTTACTTTAACACTATTTAGAGAGGGACCATATGTACTCTGAGCAGAGTTGATGATTTTGCTGTGTACGTTGTTTAAACTAATACATTGTTAGCTAACTGCATGATTTGTACAATTGTGAAATACATAACTTAGACTCCTCTGATAACAGATCACTCTCTGTAATGTAGACATGCATTTTCTGTAAAGCTGCTTTGAAACGATATGTATTGTGAAAAGGATAAATCTCCATGTCAGAAATATCAGATATAGATTCAACCCGGACGCCGAATCCCTGCCAGAAGATATCAGTCTCTCAGCCTGAGAGTTTACTGGGAAAGAAGTGGGAGATGAAGTGATCAGAAAGATCAGAGTTTATTGATTAATCTCAGTTGCATATGTTGCATATTACACTTCTCAATGCTCTGACTTCATCTGACCAGAACAATTCCAACAAGTGTTTTTATACCAAGAGAAAAACGGTGGAAAATACTGTTTTAAAAACCTTGAAATGGACACATTCTCTCGTGAAGACAAACATCCCTTCAAACCACACAATCAGAAGATTAAACAACTATAGCAAGCATTTCAAGAGCAGGGAAATAAGTAATATAAAATGACTTGAAAAATAATAATAAATGATAAATCAAATGACAACTGCATAAATGACTAATAATTATGAAATTGAATATGAAAACAAAGAAAATATAAATCAAAACCAATGTGTGTTTGCTTTCTTACAGTGAAACACACAGGTTGTTATTGAAAACGCTGAAATGATGCAGGACTCGTCCAGGATTCATCTTGGCCTGTTAACATGTTCTCTGTGTGGAAGATGTAAAACAAATCAACTGTTATATTCTTTATTTTATGTCTATTATTAAAGAGTAAACACATGAAAATATGCAGGCTAATAGAACCATGAAATCTGAAAACTGACAACTTCATCTTTGTTAATGCTGTTCAGCTAAATCTGGCAAATGTGCACATCTTTATTACTAAATAGCATCTAACTTCAATTTGCACTTCTTATCTTATATTTACACTCTAATATATTTTTAGTTGTTATTGTTATTTGCACTTAGTGTAAATAGCTGCTGCCAAATTATGCTGAATAAAACGAAGCTCATTCTTTTGCTTTCCTTGACGTGAACTCGTGACGTTTCCTTGACGTGAATTTGACCAAATTAAAACAAATTTTTGTTATTATGTTAGAAAACACTCTTATAAAAATTTCTCTTAAAGGGGACATATCATGAAAGTCTGACTTTTTCCATGTTTAAGTGCAATAATCATGTCTCTGGTGCATCTATCAACACAGAAAATGTGAAAAAGGACAACCCAGTAACTTTGTTTTGGCAAGCCTTTCTCTGCAAGCATGTGAAACGAATCTTGACAAACTATATATCATTTGAAATCTCTACTCTCTACATATTTTCAAAATAAATGACAGAGGAGCAGTAATTTATCAATTTGCAACAAGAATATTATCATACTCATAAGGCAGATCTTTATTTTGAAATAGTGATGAACATGAAAAATCATGAAAGATTGGTTGAAACATGTTTGTTTTCATGTCAAGAGTTCAAAAGATAACGTCCATTCAGTTTTTTTTTGTTTTTTTTTAAAGTCTGAAAATATTTTTTATAGAAAATGATTGTGGCGGCAAGCTATAACCCACATACATGTTGTTTTTATGTTTATTAGAGGTTGAATTCATATCAAATTCTGCCATATTATATTCTCACATTCCATACTACTTCTATATAGGATATCTACTTCATAAATTGTATGAACATAATGGAAATATATGGTTCAGATCACTCAAACCATATATGGAAATGGAAGCGTCTTTATATGTTCAGTAATGGAGCTTGGTTGTCATCTAGTGAAAAAGTGTGGTACTGCACCCAAACTAAATATTACTGAAAGCTCATTTTTTTAAGATATCAATCTGAAATTTAGAAACACAACTTGTTCAGATTTTTGGCTTTGATTTTCTTGTAAAACTTGTTTTGTAAAATATATATTTTATATAAAATATTATTGTGGCGACCAGGGTGGGCGAGGTCGGTGGCGCGAGAGTTAACGAGCTCCACCTGCGAGGCGCGCCGGCCTCGAGTCTCTCACGGAGGAGCTCCGGGAGCATAAAAGGAGGAGNTATATTTTTACATTTTACAATAAATACATTTTTTTACATAAACTTAAACTTATATTACTTTTTTTCTGTTTCACTTACATAATTTCACTTCTACAAGAAACTGCCAATTTCCATCTTTAAAACAAGGCCAGCCTTATGTCTATATTCCAAAGTATTCTTGAATTACAACCATGTAAATTTGGATAGTCTATAAAAAAGTGGGGGTGAGAGTTAACAGGTTAAATTTTAAGATATATTTTCAGTAAAAACGGTCAAGTCATGTCTCATGTAGGTTCCTTTGTGTTTTATATAATGACCACTAGGAGGTGCTCTAGGCGTGAGATATACTACATTGTTGTTGAAACCGAAAGTAAAATGTTTTACCGTGAAATGAAAGTTGTCTTTAATCAAATCATCAGTGATTTATCTCTCATCCAGGATCACTCTGGTTGTGACTGTCCTGTATGTTTAAATTCTGTATCATACATGAGCCCTGCTGTGCCAGTCAAAACTACACACAACATACACTTTCTTTAAGCTGTTTCAAAACAATATATGCTTGTATTTGTACCTCATATCTTTGGCAGCAGTCATTGTTCTCTAAGTCAAATTTATTTATATAGCGCTTTTTACAATTGGTAATTGTTTCNACAATATGCTTGTATTTGTACCTCTTATCTTTGGCAGCAGTCATTGTTCTCTAAGTCTTCTGTTTTCTAATTCAAGTTCTCGTATTCTTGCTCTCAGCTCTTCGATCTCATCATCATTGTCTTGAAACCCCTGCAGATGTTGTATAAACCTGTCACAGAATCCTTCCAGTTCCTCCATCTGTCCAGAGACACTGATCACATCCCGAATCTGCCGGTGTCTGATAGTCCACTGAGCGAAGAGGTGTTCATGTCGGTCTCTGAATAATCTCATCCACTGGAGGCCATCGGTGGGTCTGAAGAGCAGAACATGCAGATGACCTCGTCTGTAAACTCTGAAGAGAACATCTGGATGTTGGTTCAGCTGGATGTTTCTGTGTCTCCTTTGTTCAGATTCAGTCATGTTTCCAAAATCCAGACCTTCATACATGTCTCTGACCGCTGACATTTCTGCCTCTTCCTTGATCTTCTCACCACAAGACAAAGGGAAGAAGGAGGGAACTTGTTTTGTTAGGATGAAATTTAATCCACATGTTCATGTTTTCCAGAAAGGGTTGGTCACATGACTCTCAAACTCAGTTCTCAGTAAACAAACCTCAAAACACAAAACTCAAAGTGTCCATCATTTTTGTGTACGTAACAACATTATAGTCAAATACAAATGTTTAGACTGCAGGAGGAGAGAAAGGAAGAACAGAAGGACGGAGGGTGGGGTCAGGAGAAACTAAAAAGAGGAAATGGACAAACATTGAATCACATTCAAATAGGCAGTTTTAGCATTAAAAAAACTTGCATTTATTAATACATTCCTTTTACTTTCATTAGGTCACATATACTTTATTCAATTCCAGCTTTTTATTCTGTCATTTGATATAATTATTTATTTACTAAGGCAACAGACACAATGCTTTTGAGGCAATTTGCATGTATTTAAATCGGCAACTTCATTAAAAAAAGTTCATTCAAATGTTTTTGCGGCTTTCAAATGGTTTAATGGTGTTTAACACATTTAGTGTATAATGATTAGTTCTGTTCCTGAGTTTTAATGAACTCAGGAACAGAAGTCAGGGTTATGTTTCATCGTGTTTGTGTTCCTGTGTTTTTAGTAAGTTCTCTTTGTTTGTCACTAGTGAATCCCACATGTATGTAGTTAAGTTCTCAGTGTATAAGTACATCCTGTTTTGTTCATTCCTTTGTCATTTCTCGTCGTTATCTAAAGTGATGAGCTTCTTTCTTGTGCATTCTCTGTGATGTTTATTATTATTACAGGGTTTTTTTTACAATCACTGAGACACATTTCTCAATACTTAGTTCACTTTTTCAAAATGCTTCACACAGTTCTCCTAACCAACTTTCATCTTGGCACAGCAGTTCATTTCACATTCAAAACACACTCAAAACACATCTCAAATCAACTAACATCGGCAAAGATTTCCCCCAGCGAACACACTTTGTCACTCATAATAAAACAATGACCTAAAACGTGAACAACACGTTGCATCATATATTTATTTACATGTATTATATTTTTGCATTTATAAAATTTCTTTAATTTCTAAAACAAGAATGACACTCTCTACTGTTTATAATTCACTGCAGAATATTTTCATTACTGTACAAAATTATTCCTAAATTTCCCCTGTTGTGTAGATGCTGATGCAACTGAAATACTTACACTTGTGTTCAGCTATATGATTGTTTTGATAGTATTTAATTTTTTTGATTTAGGATATAATTCAATATGGTAGGAATGTAGCAAATTGCCTTCTTATTCATTTTTGCATTAGGTTTTGAAGAGCATGTGAATGTGCAAATTGTCCTGATACACAGAGACAACTAAAGACTGGCAGGAACTAGAAGGAGAATAGAAACAAACGAAAGTCCATGAAAATGAAACTAAGACAAAATTAACAGATTATGTGTTACAGTGTGTGAAAGGCATAGTTCCACTGTGACAACTTACCCCATACAGTCCGACATCATGTCCTGCCACTGGCATCTGCCACTTTAGGTTTACAGTGTGTGTTAACAGTGAAAATGTCCATTAGATTCACTGTAGTCATGATTTAATAGGGTTTGTGTTTATACAGAAATGCATTTTTAACAATAACATCACCCTGAGAAACATAAACTAGAGTATAAAGTGAGACAGATTTAATCACAGCTGCCCGGCTTGAACAGGACAGAGAAAGAGAAATACAAGAAATTCTTTTTTTTTTTAGGTAAAAACATGATCTCTGTGTGCAAGAGATGAAAAAAATAAAAAAACTTCTGTTATATTCATAATCACATGTGCCTATTATTATAAAGTAAACTTGAAACAATTCTCACGATAATATAACAGCTGTTATTTATTTGATGAAACAACTTGCACTGTTACATGGGGTGAGTTTTCTCTGCATTTATTTAACTTAAACATGAACAATAATGTTTTCAGATGATAATAGCTGAAGTTCTGGAGGGTGAGACGGGCTACTTGACTCAGTTGTCATGATTTGTTAAACATCTCTGGTGGAAGAAATATGAACATCACAAATACATGAAATGAAAGAAAAAATAGATGCAGTCAAAACATTTTCTACATTTTGTTAATTCAAGAGCAAAGTTTTACTGGGGTTAGTTAGAACAACTTTTAACAACACTCAACTCACAGTTGTCTGATATGATTCTACGACATTTTAATCATTTCAATATTTGCTGTTTTAAAAAAAATGTGAATGTTTTACCTCAGGTTTATGGCAGCTCTTGCTTGAATTGTGTCATTGTAGACTGCATCTTCTGTTTTCCAATTTAAGATCTTGTATTCCTACTCTCAGATCCTCTATTGTTGCTCTCAGATCTTGTACTGTTGCTCTCAGATCTTCATCTTCAAGTGACATCAAACGATTGTTTGGAAAGTCATTACAGAATCTCTGCAATTGACTCCGATCACCAGAGAGATTCATATTATGGCGTTTTGGCTGGTCATCAGCATGTTTGAAAGTCCACTGAGCAAAGATGCCAGGATATCGATCTCTAAGTGTTCTTATCCACCAGATGTCATTCGTGGGTCTGAAGAGCAGAACATGAAGTTCTCCTTGTCTATAAACTTTGAAGAGAATATCTGGGTTTTCGTTCAGCTGTCGTTCTCTGTGTTGCTTTCTTTCTTCTTCTTCATCTTGTCCTTCTTCAATAACCAGCCCTTCATCCATTTTTCTGACTACTTTTTCTAATGCCATTTCTAGTAAGTGCTGGTGTGTGAAGAATTTGAAATTTCTGTTTAAACCTCTTGTTAACCAGCTCACTCTTATAAACTCTAGAGATTGCACAAATGTCTCAGGTTACACATGTTGGTTCCCGTCTCTGAATAATCTCATCCACTGGAGGGCATCAGTGGGTCTAAAAGAGCAGAACATGCAGACGACCTCGTCTGTAGACTCTGAAGAGAACATCTGGATATTGGTTCAGCTGGATGTTTCTGTGTCTCCTTTGTTCAGTTTCAGTCATGTTTCCAACATCCAGTCCTTCATACATGTCTCTGACCGCTGACATTTCTGCCTCTTCCTTGACCTTCTCATCACAAGACAAAGTGAAGAGGGCGGGAACTTGTTTTGGTAAGATTAAATTGAATCCACATATTTGTGTTTTCCAGAAAGGGTTGGTCACAGTAAACAGTCACTCAGTTCTCAGTCACACAGTCACTCAGTTCTCAGTAAACAAACCTCAAAACACAACACTCAAAGTGTCAATCAATCAGATCGTGTGTTTATTATAGCCAAATTATATGTCATTTATAAACAACACAAAGACAATGAAGCAGTTTGAGCATAAAAAATCCAATGCATTCATTTTACTTTCATTAGATCACATACTTTTTATTCAATTCCAGATTTTTATTCTGTCATTTGATATATTTATTTATTTTCTAAGGCAACAGACATAAGCTATGCTTTTGAAGCAGTTTGTATGTATTTAAATAGGCAAATAAAAGTTCATTAAAATGTTTGAGCTTAAATAAAATACTTGTGTGTAATTAAAGATTATGGCTTTTAAATGGTTTTATGGTGTATAACACACAGTGACCATCATGATACACACATTCACAGTGAGGTTAAAAGAAATTATGAGTAAAGGATATGTATATATATAGTGAGGGTTATGTTATGTGTAACGAATCGTCATTGAGGCTGGGATCCATTTGCATGCTTTTATTGAACAAGAGCGTAGTCGTACAGGCAGGGTCAAACAGGAGCAGACAGGTATAACAGGAACAGGCAGAATCGTGGTCAGATAACAGGCAGTAAGTCAGGGCAGGCAGATATCACTCACAGATCAGAATACAAAGCAAGGGTCAGAGGCAGGCGGCAGAGAGTCGTGGACGGGTAACAAACAGGAACAGCAACAGGTAATCAGACAGTATAATAACGCTCAGAAATGTTCACCAAGGCAAAACAAGACTTTGCGGTGAGCTGGTATGAATGAGAGTCCTTTATAGTCCGGGTAATGAGTATCAGCTGTGGCGGTGATTAGTCCAAGGCACGGGC
This sequence comes from Anabarilius grahami, assembly GCA_003731715.1. NCBI lineage: Eukaryota > Metazoa > Chordata > Actinopteri > Cypriniformes > Xenocyprididae > Anabarilius > Anabarilius grahami. The sequence goes on along the minus strand of RJVU01050255.1, from coordinate 683,310 downwards.
TTGTGGGAAATATAGTGTGTGTGTGTGTGACAGTATTTGGGAGACGGCTCCCTCCGATGGCCAGAGGAGGGAATCACGGAGTTTGTCTCTGTGACAGAGCCCCCCCTGCGAGCGCCTCCTTGCCATACCCATTGACAGGCTGATATTCAGGACCAGGACGGCTGTAGGTGAGTATGGGCTCTATCCCAGGTAGCTTCACTCTGATTCATCCAGTCATTAATGGCAGGTACGTTGGTGGGCTCCCCAGACCAGGGAAACAGCGGTGGTTGGAACCCCAGAACACACTGGAATGGCGTCAATCCAGTTGCTGGCTTGCGTATTGAATTCTGGGCGTACTCGGCCCACAGAAGGTATCAGGACCAGTCGTTCTGGTTGCGTTTGCAGTACGATCGGAGGAATCGGGTGAGTTCTTGGTTGAGTCGTTCTGTCTGACCGTTAGACTGTGGATGATAGCTGGACGTAAGACTGACGTTGATACCCAGGGCTTGACAGAAGGCTGACCAGAGGCGTGAGGTAAACTGGGGACTATGATCAGAAACTATATCCTCTGGTAGGCCAGTTGCACAGATTCTCAGCTGTTTGCATGGTGGTGGGTAGCTTTGGTAGTGGGACGAGGCGGCAGGCTTTAGAGAAGCGGTCTATGACGGTGAGTATGGTGGTGTAACTGTTGGATGCAGGGAGGTCAGTGACGAAGTCGATGGCTATGTGAGACCAGGAGCGTTGAGGGAGAGGTAGTGGTTGCAGTAGACCAGCGGTGTGAGGGTTTGTTTATGTTGCAGACATGACATAGCTTGTCAAACTGAGTGGAGTCTTTGGGTAAGGAGGGCCACCAGAAGTGGTTCTGAAGTAGTTGAGTGGTTGCGGCGATGCCCGGATGACCTGATGAAGGTGAGTTTTAAACCATTTCCAGAATGCGGTTGCGGAAGTTCAAAGGAACGGAAACTTTCAGGCGGACTTCATTCTCTGCGTTGGCTTGTTCCAGCTCCGTCATAATGTCCCACTGTATAGGTGCAATGACAGGAGAGTCAGGTAATACAGTTTCTGGGTTTTGTGTATTGAGCTCACCTTCAAATTGGCGGGACAGAGCATCAGCTTTGACATTCTTCGAGCCGGGTCGATAGGTGACTGTAAAGTTGAACTGGGAGAAGAACAGAGACCACCGAGCCTGGCGGGGGTTGAGTCTTTTGGCGGTACATAAGTACTCGAGGTTCTTGTGATCGGTCAGAACTACAAAAGGATGTATGGCCCCCTCCAACCAATGGCGGCACTCCTCAAACGCCACCTTCATGGCCAACAGCTGTCTCATCTCTCCCGATCACCGACGACATAGTTGCGTTCTGTGGCCGTGAGTTTTCTGGAATGGTAAGCACATGGATACAGTTTAGGCGGGTTACCTTGTCTTTGTGAAAGTACTGCCCCAAGACCGGTACTGGATGCATCGATTTCGACGGTGAACGGGAGAGATGGGTCGGGATGATGCAGGATGGGAGTAGTGGTGAAGCGTTCCTTGAGTTGCTGGAAGGCGTCACAGGCGGTAGGAGTCCATTTAAGCTGGCTCTGACCTTTCTTTACCATGCTGGTAAGTGGGCATGCTATGGAGCTGAATTTACGAATTAACCGGTGGTAGAATTTGGAGAAACCTAGGAATCATTGCAGTTCCTTGAGGGTAGTGGGTCGTGGCCAGTTGAGGATGGTGGTAACTTTCTTTTCGTCCATGGCGACTCCGTCAGGGCTGATGATGTATCCCAGGAATGATGTAGATGTTTTATGGAACTCACATTTCTCAGCCTTGGCATACAATTGGTATTGGATAAGTCGTTGGAGGACCTGCCTGACTTGTTGGATATGTTCTTCTATGGTGTCGGAGTAAATCAGGATATCATCAATGTAGACAATTACAAATCGATTGAGCATGTCTCTGAACACGTCGTTAATAAAGGCCTGGAAAACAGACGGACTATTGACTAGCCCGAAGGGCATAACAAGATATTCATAGTGTCCAGTAGCAGTTGATAAAGCCGTTTTCCATTCATCCCCTTCTCTGATGCGGATTAGATTGTAGGCACTGCGGAGATCGAGCTTGGTAAAGTATCTTGCTGTGCGGAGCTGTTCCAGTGCTGCAGGAACCAGAGGAAAAGGATAACGGAACTTAATGGTGATTTCATTCTTACCACGGTAATCAATACATGGACGGAGGCCGCCGTCTTTCTTGCCCACGAAGAAGAAGCCTGCAGATGCTGGTGAGGTGGATGGATGAATGAAGCCTTTAGTCAATTCCTCCTCAATATATTTCTTCATAGCCTTTGACTCAGGTTGTGATAGCGGGAAGATACGGCCTTTGGGAGGAGCAGTTCCTGGAACAAGATCAATAGCACAGTCGTAAGGACGATGAGGAGGTAATTGAGAAGCACGCAACTTGCTGAAGGCTATGGACAGATCCCGATATTCACTTGGTAACTGGAAATCTGGAGTGGATTCGGTGGTCTCAGCAGTCTGGATAGCTCTGATGGACAGGAGAGATGAGTGAGGCAGACACTTGGTTTGGCAATGTTCGTTCCAGTGGATGATTTGTCCCTCTCTCCAGCAGATGTGGGGGTTATGAGTGCGTAGCCATGGCAGCCCTAAGATGAGGGATGAGGTTGAAGTGGGTAAGATATGGAATTGAATGACTTCTGTATGAAATATACCGGTTTGCATGGTGAGTTGTTGAGTAATGGTGTTCAAGCATCCTGAGCCCAGGGGCCGGCCGTCTATTGCTTTCACTGTGAGAGAAGAAGAGCATTCAATTAATGGAATCTTGTGTTGCTGTGCATAACTCTGGGACATGAAGTTCCCCGCTGCCCCGGAATTCAGTAATGCGGTTGTGTTTAATCGCACGTCATTAACCAGCAGTGTAATGGGCAGTAGAATGGGTTAGTGTCACTCACCAACCGTGGATTCTCTGGACGGGTTCGGACTGGGCAGTTGTTTCTCATATGACTTGGTTTACCACAACACAAACACAGGCGATGAGTCAATCGACGGCTTCTCTCCTCCTCAGACAGATGATATGCGTTGATTTGCATGGGTTCTGAGTTATCTGAATCAGCAGGTGGCAGTGAATGGACACTGCGTTTCTGGACAGATTTGCGAGAACGAATGAGATTGTCGATTTGAATGGCCAGTTCGATTAACTGGTCCAGGCTCTTGCCCTCATCACGGCAGGCTAGTTCTCTCCACACAGCCGTAATCCATTCCAACGTTCTCCCCGTAAACAATGAACAAACCAATGCAATCTTACCGACATCAGTGGTATACGTGGCAGGTTGCTGACTAATGAAAAGGGAGCATTGGAGAATGAAGCCCTTACATTTCGTGGGGTCGCGTCGAACTTTTCTGGCAGAGAGAAACGAGGATTCACCTGTGGTGGCATTCCTGCCGTGTGGGTAATGGCGTCCACGGCGGGTGGCGGAGACGCCGTTGGGACGGATAGTTGCATGCCTTGCAGCGCCTTTACCAGTTCCTCCGTGAGAGTGATGAGACAGTTGAGCTGGTGTTGGTGAGCAACAAGCTGACAGGCTTGGGCTGACATCGTTGCACACAGGTGAGATAAAGCAGTTGGATCTTGTGTTGGCGAAGTCTTCTGTAACGAATCGTCATTCAGGCTTGGATCCATTTGCATGCTTTTATTGAACAAGAGCATAGTCGTACAGACAGGGTCAAACAGGAGCAGACAGGTATAACAGGAACAGGCAGAATCGTGGTCAGATAACAGGCAGTAAGTCAGGGCAGGCAGATATCACTCACAGATCAGAATACAAAGCAAGGGTCAGAGGCAGGCGGCAGAGAGTCGTGGACGGGTAACAAACAGGAACACCAACAGATAATCAGACAGTATAATAATGCTCAGAAATGTTCACCAAGGCAAAACAAGACTTTGCGGTGAGCTGGTATGAATGAGAGTACTTTAAAGTCCGGGTAATGAGTATCAGCTGTAGCGGTGATTAGTCCAAGGCACGGGCTTGTGGGAAATGTAGTGTGTGTGTGTGTGTCAGAATCAAGGAGTTCGTCTCTGTGACATCATGTTTCATAGTGTTTGTGTTCATGTTTCCTTTGTTCAGTTCCTATATTTACTAAGTTCTCCTGCTCATTCACTAATGAATCCCACATGTATCTAGTTAAGTAAGTACTTCCTGTTTTGTTCATTCCTTTGTCGTTTCTCATCGTTATTTAAAGTGTTACGAGTTTCTTCTCTTGAGTGTTCTCTGTGATCATTATTATTACAGTGTTTATCTTGGATTAACTGTGTCATGGAACTTCTTACAGTTTTTTTCAATTGCTAACAAGCGTTTAGCAATACTTAAAGTAATTTTTCTAAACTCTTAACACAGCAACACACAAACATCACACAATTAGCCAAATAGTTAATTTTCTGCCCAAAACCAGATTTTGTTAAATAAGCACAAACTCTACCTTTAAAAATGCTAAAAACCTTTTTCAACACATACTAACTCTATCAAAACACAGCAAACCTGATTCAAAATCGAGTAATTCTGTCAAACACTAGCACTAGTTTTCTATCCAACATGAACAAATAGTCAATCATAGTGCAATGACTGTCAAAATACTAACAGTTGATGACATTATGAAAACTGCATTACTGTCATGTTTCAGTTCTACCTGCAGACAATATGAAATCCATAGTTTTTAAAATTCTGTTTCCTTTTACTGCAGTAATAGTATAATGCATGTAAGCCATTCTACATTTCTGGTTGCATGTTGAATGTGTGAATTCTTTGCAACAGAAATGAAACATTATTTTATAGAATGTGTGGTAGAAAAAGAGAAGAAGAAGAAAGTAACAGAATTTCTCAGGGGCAGCTACTGGTCAGATGTGTCCCCTATGATGACCTTCAGTGTCCCCCTTGGTTGAAATCTCTTTCTGGAGGTGGGTGTGGTGTTGATGTTGCCCCCATAGAGGGTGGGATGATGTCCCCTTGGTAGCTAGTGCACTACGCAGACCACATATTCTTCATATATGAACAGTGATAGTGGAATCGTTGTAGTAAAATCGTTGTAGTATGAAGCTTTTACTGAAATGAAAACATGAAATTGCTGCCATTGATCAACAACAAATACAACATACATGGTCTTTGGTTTCTGTTGAAGCTTTTTTTCCACCACAGAATAAAAAAGCATAAAAGGTAATTGTGACTTTTTATCAAAAATATTTTTTATTTTGCAATTGTGAGTTTACATCTCACAATTTTGACTTTGTTTTCTCGGAATTGTGAGATGTAAACTAGGAATTGAGAGAAAAAAGTCAGAATTGTAAGATAAAAAGTCCCAATTACCTTTTTTAGTTTCTATTCATGGCAGAAATAAGCTTTCATAGGTTCCACATGTGTGAGGGGGAAAACCATAGAGATGCACAACAGTGGCGGAGCCAGGATTTTTTCATAGGGGTGGCCAGGCAGGGGCCAGCAACCAGTCCAGGGTGGCACAGAAATCTTCATTATTTCAACATAAAAATGAGTCCGACTATAATGGACTGTGCCTACAACACAACTGAATACAGTTAATTTGTACTTAATTGTAATTGAGATAGTGAATTAGATCATGGCATGCTGAGTGAATTTGACCTTTTTTTTCTTTCTTTTTTTAAAATAATTCCTCACTTACAGGCATATTAATAAAGGGGCTCACACTATAGCTAAATTTCAAATTGTTCAGTCAGTTCTTGTTCTCCATTGTTGCATCTCCATGGATGAGACATGCAGATAACTAAATACTGTAGTTCAAAGATTATTCAACCTTCATTGAATTTTATGTATAATCAATGAACTTCAACAATTCTGAGTTTGTTTGTTTCAAAATCTAACCAAAAAAGTAAACACTAAATGTTTAACTTTCTATTTTGTCAATATAAATAATTGCAACAGTTATATCATACCAAAATTAAACTCAGTACAAAGAATGTTCTCTTTTGAATTCCCATTTGCAAGAATGTGAATAAAGGCAGAAGTCAACAGCACATAAATGCCAGAATGTAAAATTAATTATTTTCTTTAAATGTGATATATTTTTGTATGTACTTTATAAATTAATGCAAAATTAGCAACTTCTAGTACAAACGCACAGTTCTCACATTTATTTCTGCATTACTGTAAAAAAATACATATCAGCTTGTGCCTTATATTGTGAACTCATATAGCAGAATATTTTAGTCCAGAGACATGTGACGCATATAGCCTATCAAATCGGCCTACACACATGCATGCACAGTTTTAAGGCAGCTTTAATCGCCTTTTTGGTTATTTCATGACTCACAGTTTTTTTTCAATTGCCAACATACTTTTGTCCATTCTGTAGTCACATTTTCTAAACTCTAAACTCGTTTAGCAGAACATCCGTCTGTTGTGACCATACCATTAACACAATTCATATCATTTTCACACAGAATGCAGTCAATTAACACGTCTCTAAAAGGCTTACATTTTCTTTTCGTGAAAGCTTACCTCATACCAAAATCATGGACCTTTCTCATCTTATTTGCAAATGCTTAAACACAGCAAGTCAGAAATGAAATCCTAATGTTACAATCTTTAAATATAGGATAAAACCTCTACTTTTGCAACAACAGCAGCTCAAAAGTATTGAAAAAATATAAAACAAACACTGAAACAATTGATAAGTATTTTTAATTAGCAGATCACTGAAATATTTAGAAATAGCAGATTCTCAGTTGGAGGAATAGTCAGAGGTTGAACTTCTTTCCATTACATGAACAAACAGTAAAATAGACTCTTTGAATCAGATTTGTTCAGTGTGGATGAAGAACAACACAGAGGAACAGAGAAAAAATAATATCTGGGTGAGGGAGAGGAATAGATGAAGGAGGAGAGGAGAAGTTGGATCCGGACAAGGGAGAAGAAAAGGAATGGGAGAGGAGGAAGAATGTGTGCTGGATTGTGTTTTACCCCTTATACATGTGGAACCTATGAAAGCTTATTTCTGCCATGAATAGAAAATAAAAAAGGTAATTGGGACTTTTTATCTCACAATTATTTCATCTGACTTTTTTCTTTCAATTCCTAGTTTATATCTCACTATTCTGAGAAAAAAGACAGATGTAAACTCACAATTGCAAAATAAAAAATATTTTTGAAAAAAAAATCACAATTACCTTTTATGCTTTTTTATTCTGTGGTGGAAAAAAAGCTTCAACAGAAACCAAAGGCCATGTATGTTGTATTTGTTGTTGATCAATGGCAGCAATTTCATGTTGTCATTTCGGTAAAAGCTTCATACTACAACGATTCCACGACCACTGTTCCATATTTACAGAATATATGGTCTGCGTAGTGCACTAGCTACCAAGGGGACACCATCCCACCCTCATGAGGGCACCATCAACACCACACCCACAACACCAGAAAGAGATTTCAACCAAGGGGGACACTGAAGTTCATCATAGGGGACTCAATTGACCAGTAGCTGCCCTGAGCAATTCTGTTACTTTCTTCCTCTTTTCTTTTTCTGCTGTACATTCTATAAAATAATGACTCACTTCTGTTGCCAAGAATGCACACATTCAACACTCTACAAAAATGTAGAATGGCTTACATGCATTATACTTTTACTGCAGTAAAAGGAAACTGAATTTTAAAAACTATGGATTTCATATTTTCTGCAGGTAGAACTGAAACATGACAGTAATGCAGTTTTCATAATGCCATCAACTGTAAGTATTTTGACAGTCATTGCTTTGATTGACTATTTGTTCATGTTGGATAGAAAACTAGTGCTATGTTTTGACAGAACGACTCGATTTTGAATCAGGTTTGCTGTGTTTTGATAGAGTTAGTATGTGTTGAAAAAGGTTTTTAGAATTTTGAAATGTAGAGTTTGTGCTTATTTAACAAAATCTGGTTTTGGGCAGAAAATTAACTTTTTGGCTAATTGTGTGATGTTTGTGTGTTTCTGTGTTAAGAGTTTAGAAAAATTACTTTAAGTATTGCTAAACGCTTGTTAGCAACTGAAAAAAACTGTAATAGACAACAGAACTACAACGTTGCATGCTCGTAGTTTCTTTTGCGCTTTATTTATAGTGAGTAATATACAGCGTGCTGTATTTGCGCTTGATTGAAAAGTGCGAGGTCTTGCAACCCACCAGTTGAGAAACATTGACGTAAGCTATATATAATGTTCGCCGTTCACTGTTGTTCTACCAGAAAGACCCGGGAGGCAAGATAACGTAACACTGATATTTATTACCAAACAGCAAGCAGAATATAAAGGTTAATGTTCTTTGGCGTAGGCCCCGTGCGTAGCTCACATCCTGAGGGTTGCGGACTTTGCGTTTCCTGCCTGAAGCTGAAGGCAGGGGCGAAGCCGACCCCTGGGAGGTATGGGCAGGGACCATCCTGGTGGTGGTGGGGAGGATGGAAGTTGGCATCAGCATCTGCGAACTGAGACAAGTGATCTGCTAATTAAAAATGCTTATCAATTGTTTCAGTATTTGTTTTATATTTTTTCCAAGTACTTTTCCAATACTGCTTTTGTTGCAAAAGTAGGTTGTATCCTATATTTAAAGATTGGAACACTGGGTCTTTATTTCTGACTTGTTGTGTTTAAGCATTTGCAAATAAGATGAGAAAGATCCATGATTTTGGTATGGGGTAAGATTTCACAAAAAGAAAATGTAAGCATTTTAGAGACGTGTTAATTCACTGCATTCTGTGTGAAAATGACATGAATTGAGTTAATGGTATGGTCACAACAGACAGATGTTCTGCTAAATGTGTTTAGAGTTTAGAAAATGAGATTACAGAATGGACAAAAGTATGTTAGGAATTGAAAAAACTAATTTAGTAATTGGCTATTACTAATAACTTTTAGACAAACATGTGAACACACACAAAACACACACATACTGGGATACATTATATCAGTTTAATGACAAGTTTCAGTGTAACAACAATGTTAACAGTTTTTTTGTAGTCAAGACTTTAAGGTTTATATAGAAATTATAAAGAAATACAAAATTTATCAAGAAATTGACTTTTAATTAAAATAAAACAGAGAAACAAACTAGAGTATAAAGTGTGACATCTGTGTGTCAGATTTAATCAGCTGTCTGGCTTAAATGTGAAAGAGAAGAGAAATACAAGAGATTCATGCTTTAAATCTGCTCATATCTTGAGGTCTTCATGGGATCCCATCAAGTGTTAACATGATCTCTGTGTGGAAGAGATGAAAATAAATTCTAAAAATAAATAAAAGAACTGCTGTTATAGTCATGATCTCATACAGTATGTATATTATTACACAGTAAACATTAATGAAAATGTTCAGAAAAATAGAACGGCTGTCGTACCTCATGGTTTTGGCAGCACTTCTTTCTTTGTGTCGTTGCCATTTTTTTTTTCTTTGATTTGGAGTTCTTGCATTTTTTGGTCCAGAGCTTCATCATCATCATCATCATCATCATCACCACCAGTGTCATTAATGTCTTGCAGATTATCTGGAAAATCTCTCAAAAATTCTCTCAATTCCAGCCAAGTCCCCTGGAGTTTAATCTCAAATCTGGGAGGCTGTGTTCCTCTTCGATTCCAGTCAACAGTGAGGTTTCCATATACCTCATTGATGAATCTCATCCAATCGTTGATATCTGCAGTGGGTCTGAAGATCAGGCTGTGTAGATGGTTCATTCTTTGTTGATCTCTTGGCGAATACAATTTGAAGAGAACATCTGGATGTTTGTTCAGCTTATATTCTTTGATTCGTTCTAGTTCATGATTAGTCTCTGTAAGATCCTTCTTTTGGTACATTTTTCTGACCACTCTTCCTGCTGCCATTTCTAGTCAGTGCTGGTGCTCGAGGATGGTGAAGGTCCTTTTTAAACCTCTTGTTAACCAGCTCACGCTTATAAACCCCAGTGATTGTGCAAATGTCTCAGGTTACACATGTTACCATGGTTCTCAAACTGACTCTCAAACTGAACCTCAGTTCTCAGTAAACAAACCTCAAAACACATCGCTCAAGTGTCAATCAATCAGGTTTTGTAGTCAAATTATATGTCATTTATAAACAACACAAAGACAATGAAGCAGTTTTAACATTAAAAAACACATTCATTCCAACACATTCCTTTTACTTTTATTAGATNACAACTTAAGAAAGGTGAATTCATAGTTAGGTTAGGAAAACATTTCATGTGTGTATTTTAAAAGAGAGATCCAAGATAACATTTAACACTGAGTTAATAAGTGTTAAACACATTCAATTAATATCTTAAAAGAACCCAAAGCCCTGCCCTAGTTAATATAAATACTGAGGGGAGCGCTACACTTTTATTAGATCATATCCTTTTTTTTTTTTGTTCAAGTTTATTCAATTCCAGATTTTTATTCTGTCATTTGATATATTTATTTATTTATTTTCTAAGGCAACAGACACAAGCTATGCTTTTGAGGCAGTTTGTATGTATTTAAATCAGCAAATAAAACTTCATTAAAATGTTTGAGCTTAAAGAATTTACTTGTAGTGTGTAATTAAAGATTGCGGCTTTTAAACGGTTTAATGGTGTATAACACACACTGTCCATCATGATACACACATTCACAGTGAGGTTAAAAGGAACGATGAGTAAAGGATATGTATATATATATAGTCAGGATTATGTTATGTTTCATAGTGTTTGTGTTCATGTTTCCTTTTGTTACGGTAGTGTGTAGTAGGAAGGCACAGACACAAACTTCAACATAGAAACTGGGGTTAATTACCAAAGGAACATTACACACCAATATAAAGCAAACAATATAACCGACAAGGGAGTGCAGAGTGAGAGTCCATTATAAAGGAGAGATGATGAGGTGATCCAGGTGTGGGGAATCCGTGATGGAGTGCTGATTGGGAAATGCGTGCAGGTGAGAGACGAGGAGGATGATGGGAGTTGGAGTCCGGGACAGGGAGGATCTGTTTCCTTTGTTCAGTTCCTATATTTACTAAGTTCTCCTGCTTATTCACTAATGAATCCCACATGTATCTAGATGAGTAAGTACTTCCTGTTTTGTTCATTCCTTTGTCGTTTCTCATCGTTATTTAAAGTGTTACGAGTTTCTTCTCTTGAGTGTTCTCTGTGATCATTATTATTACAGTGTTTATCTTGGATTAACTGTGTCAGGGAACTTCTTAATATCAGCATATACTTTGTGCACATGTCCAAATTCTGCATGTAAAACATTTTTACAGCATCACTTTTCATTTACATGAATTGTGTCACTCTATCAACAGTTATTACACAAGGAACTCCTCATAAAAACATAAGAGTGTTTACAAAATACTGTGAGGTGTCCCAGGGGCCTATACCAGTACAAGTATCATATTAATATTAATATCATTTTAAATAAATGCTTGTCTTCACAAGCAGTGGTTTATGTTGAGTTAGTAATGGGCAATTATACTATTACTAAAAGCTGTTGGGTAAAATAAGTGAACACAATAAAAAAACACAATCCTCCTTCTTCTTCTTCTTCTTCTTCAACTCTGTGAGTCCACTGAACAGTAAGTACATAGTGTCTTCTGATGAACATCATCCACCAGATGGGATCTCTAGTTGGTGTCAAGAGAAGACAATGTAGTTTTTGTATATCAGGTGGATGAACTGGCTTATACACTCTGAAGAGAACATCTGCATTATCATCCAGCCGATCATCTCTGAATTTTTTTCGCTGATTATCATTCCAACGTGTAGCATCAAGTACTCCATAGATGTCTTCGACAAAAGGAATGTTCTCCCAATCTGTTTCTGCTGCCATTTCTAGTCAGTGCTGGTGTGTGAGGATTGTGGAGGTCCTGTTTAAATCTCTTGTTAACCAGCTCACTCTTATAAACCCTAGTGATTGTGCAAGCCAAACATAAGATGATAGGAACTTTTGTTCACGTATTTGATTTGGTGCCCAGATGAACGTGTCTGTGCGGTTTTGTACTCCAGACTGGTTTGTTCACATGATTCTGAAACTGGAACCATGGTACAGTGATGGTAATATCATAGTACTATAATAAGTGTCACAGTACTAAATGGTAAGCATATTCATCTATCATGGCAAAGCACTTCAAAGAGGGCCAAAGTAATGCCACTGTATAGGACTTTTCACACCTTAACCTGGGTCATTCTATAGGTTAACAGAATCTTGGCTTATCTTTTTCATGTTTCACGCTGCTCTGTCTTTTTCCTGGATTAAAATGAATCCTGGATCATCATGCTTTTATAAACCTCTGGTGAACATTTTTATTCACATTTCTGCTGTCAGTATCATTGATTTGACAAATACAACACATGATTAAATAATAATAGCTTGTCCTGCTCTTGAGCATAAGTTGGACTTTTATATTCCTAATATTATCATCTATTTTGCCCTGAATAGATTTTTTGTACCATAACTGTACAAATGAAGGCATTTTCTCACCAGAACCTGTGGAAAAGCTCAGGAGCAGAATATCATAAACCCCTTTCAAAATGACAAGTAGGAAATGTTGCTTTTCTCTGGGTTGGACAGACAAACAAGCAAAGCTACCATTAAAAGAAAGCATGTTAAAATATCTTGACCACTCATAATAATAATCCTGTTTGCATGTGTTTTGTATACGTCATGTATTTGATACATAAATCTGGTTCAGCAGGTCTGACATTAAACTGGCTTCATCAGTCCTGTGGTTCTGACTGCAGCTCTGCAAATATGATTCATTCAGGAATAAAAATCATATGGAGTTTAACATCTGACTCTACCATATCTACAACATACCTCAGAGTGCCCGCCCTTACTTGAAAATGAAACATCATTAGAAACATTTCCGAGAAGAGCTGCAGTTTCATGAGAAGAGCAGAATCACACTGAACTGATGGAAACAAACTAAAGAAACGAAACAACACTACAAGATGAAGTGTGTACAATGAGAAAAGACCTGCAGGTTACAATCCACACAAATCACAGCCAAATTATTGCAGTAACATTTCATCCGGCAAACCCTCAGTCCACTATGATCCCCACAGTGATCGAGGCTTCAAGGGCATTTCCACACTGACCAACCTTTGACCAGGCTGACAGTCAGTTATAGTGGAAGAACTAATGGATTTGATAAAGTCTAGTGGCATTGAATCATTTTTGATCAGCATGTTTTCTGAGTAATATCTGTGAAATAATCTGTACAATCATCTGTGGAAACTGCCACACCATTATTTGACACATCTGTCTGTTTTTGTGTCGTTCTTTTCAGACAAATCTGACCCTAAAATCATGTAAAAACAAACAAATGTCATTTAACGTCAGTTAATCGTCTCTTCTGATCTTAGCAGGCGGTTCTTGGCCAGAATAAACTGAATAATGTAAATCAGACTTTATTCTGCTGATAGTTCAGGGTCAGGTCACACCATCTCACCAGGAACAGTGTCAGATTTTAGTGCTGTTTTGAATGTTACTGATTATAATCTTGTCAATCAGTTTTTGAAGATTGTCTTTCTTCATTCCAGTAGATTCCAGCTGTACTTGTTTGCATTTGTGTGAAACAACAGATTGAGGGTGTTTACAGAACTAAGATTGCGGTTGAGTCACCTGACTTTTCTTTAATGAACTTTCCAGTAAATCAGCTGAATAAAGGGAGTTGATCAGTCATCATGAGGGTGCGACACATTAATGTCAATGTCAGTGATCCGTTTCCATCATTAATTGTGTTCATCTCAACTGTAGATTTTTTTATTTGCATCCAGAGAAACGAGTTGAAATGATAGAAAGCATTTTTGTCATCTTCTGTCTACTTGAAATTCATCACAATGAAAAACAACATGACAGAATTTTATGAAATAGTAAATAAAATTTTGCACACATTTCTAAATGATGCTAAAAAAATCAGATGTTTATTAAAAATAAGCATTGCATTTTCTTACAAACTTGCAGAAAGTTTACAGGATAAAAAGCAAATGAACTGAGTAAAGTTCTCTTAAGTCAGGCTAAATAAAGTTCAGAGCTGCTTTTGTTAAGAATCTCAAACTCTGAAAATGTTGCACAGCTGCTTCATGAAAGCAGAAATGATCCTGTAATTCATTTGATGCTGATTTCTATAAGAGACGTCATACAGACAGAAGCTGTCATGTGATTCCCTTTATAATGAAATATCAAAGACACTCATTTACTGAGATAAAGGTTAAAGACTGATATGTTGAAGAAAGGAGTGTCATCATCATCATAATAATCATAATCATCATCTCAGAATTTCTGGCTGCTGATGGCACTGAAGGGTTTGGACGTTTCCTCCGCCATGAACGCCTCGATCTCCTCCACGGTTCGAGGAACGCAGGTCAGCAGCTCCACGCCGTCAGCCGTCACAGCGATATCATCCTCGATGCGCACCTGAACAGACACTCATGATCATCAATATTCATGTGCATGCATAAACATGCATAAAAGTGTCTAATATCTGAATTCAAAGTGCTTCTGATTATAAAGTGAAATATTAAAACTATACTGTATATAATTCATGATATATGTAATTATGCATACATTATAGCATGCAATATTAACAAATCATTAGCAAAATAACATGCAAAAATGATATAGTGTTAAAGAAAGGACTAGTTATGGATTGATATGAATCTACTGGAATAAATGATTAGTTTGTAATAATNCTACTAGAAATAATGAATTTAAGAATAATGCAGAATAAATCAAGAATAACATTTATTAATTTGCCAGGCAGGATAAAACATCAATTAAAGCGATCCAAAAGAATACATTACACAACAGATCAGCATAAAATATAAAATACAATTCAAAACAAGATATTAAAAGGAATTTCAAAGAGTCAGCATACCTGGCAAATAGAGATACACACAGCAGTTGTGCGGGAAGTTCTGACTACAGATTCTTCCCTGAGTGGTTTGCCACGTCCCTTTAAATACCCAAGTCTTAACAAAAGGACAGTAAACATTTAGCACCCAATTATTCATGCAGCTTTTGTTGGACTCTTTCTCGTGTCCCAAAAGGTCACACGCCCGGTTTTGGGGAACAACCAAATGGTTATTGGGACGTCTCCCACACCAGGAGAATAAGTCTTGTTCTTTGATGTGGGAGTGAAACCATCTTACCAGTCACACCAGAAGTATTTACATTGATATCAAACAGCTAAGTTAGGTTTGCATAGAAAGAGGGGGTGTGCGGAGTCAGGAACTCAGCATGGTGGGAAGGAGAGGAGGTCGAGCCAGGCATTGTCTTGCGCTTTTTCTCGCATATCCTCTTTTCAGATTAGAGTTTTTATTGCTTTATTACAGGATAGGAATCTTGAATTCAGCCTTGGTGAAATCCATCCTTTCAATTCCATCATCTCAACTGTATTTGTTTATTTGCATCCAGAGAAATGAGACAGAAAGCATTTTTGTCATCTTCTATCTACTTGAAATTCATCACAACGAGTCCCTTAAACATGACAGAATTTTATGAAATAGTAAATAAAATTTTGCACTCGATTCTAAATGATGAAAAATCTGATGTTTATTAAAAATAAGCATTGCATTTTCTTACAAACTTGCACAAAGTATACAGGATAAAAAGCAAATTAATTGACTATTTTATTTTTATTTTATTTTATTTTTTTAAGTCAGGCTAATTAAAGTTCAGAGCTGCTTTTGTTAAGAATCTCAAACTCTGAAAATGTTGCACAGCTGCTTCATGAAAGAAGAAATGATCCTGTAATTCATTTGATGGTGATTTCTATAAGAGACGTCATACAAACAAAAGCTGTCATGTGATTCCCTTTATAGAGTCAAATATCAAAGACACTCATTTACTGAGATAAAGGTTAAAGACTGATATGTTGAAGAAAGGAGTGTCATCATCATCATAATAATCATAATCATCATCTCAGAATTTCTGGCTGCTGATGGCACTGAAGGTTTTGGACGTTTCCTCCGCCATGAACGCCTCGATCTCCTCCACGGTTCGAGGAACGCAGGTCAGCAGCTCCACGCCGTCAGCCGTCACAGCGATATCATCCTCGATGCGCACCTGAAGATACAGAGATACATTATGTTCAATATTCATGTACATAAATAGTCTGAAAATTGTTTCTAATATCTGAATTCAAGGTGCTTCTGATTATAAAAATGAAATATTAAAACTATACTGTCTTGTATATGTATATAATTCATAATATATATAATTATGCTTACATTATAGCATATAATATTATATATTGACAAATCATTAGCAAAATAACCTGCAAAAATGATATAGTGTTAAAGAAAGGACTAGTTATGGATTGATATGAATCTACTGGAATATATGATTAGTTTGTAATAATTCTGACCCCGCCGAAGCCGCGGAAGCGATTCAGGATGTCGCTGTTGATGAAGCCGCACTGAGCCGGGGAGTTGAGCGCTTTATCCAGCAGGTGGTTGATGAAATAGATTCCCGGCTCCACCGTGAGGACCATGCGCTCCGGCACCACACGGCCCATCCGCAGACTCTTCAGCCCCGGCTCGTCCACGCGCTCGGTGCCCTGAAGAACAGAAACACAGACACCTGAACTGAATCTGTGTTACAGTTTTTTTCAGTTGCTAACATACTTTTGTCCATTCTGTAGTCACATTTTCATAACTCTAAACACATTTAGCAGAACATCCGTCTGTTGTGACCATACTATTAACACAATTCGTGTCGTTTTCACACAAAATGCAATCAATTAACACATTTCTTAAATGGTTAAATTTTCTTTTCATATAAGCTTACCTCATACCAAAATTATGGATCTTTCTCATCTTATTTGCAAATGCTTAAACACAGCAAGTCAGAAATGAAGATCTAATGTTCCAAACCATAAATAAAGTATAAAGACTCTACGTCTGCAGCTCAAAAGTATTGAAAAAAACTGCATTTTTTTAAATTACTAATCACTGAGAAATAGCTGATTCCAATCTCAATCAGAGACATAGCCAGGTGTTGAAGTCTTTCTATTACATGGACATGCAATAAAAAGGCACTTTTTGTGTTGGTTTTGTGCAACACAGAACAACACAGAGGAGCAGAAAAAGAACGAAAATGTCTGGACGAAGGAGAGGATTAGTTGGTCGAGGGAGAGGACTAGTTGGTCGAGGGAGAGGACTAGTTGGTC
>RJVU01050255.1:623754-654045 GCA_003731715.1 Anabarilius grahami | reverse complement strand
ATGCTCTCACACACACACACACACACACACACACACACACACACACACACACACACACACACACACACACACACACACACACACACACACACACACAGAGCTGTAAAGCTCTCAGTGAAATGAGAATCTCAGAAGCCGCATTTGCCTGAAGCCCCAGTAAACATGATCACAGGAGGCAGGTCATCTCTAATGCTGATCATAGCACCGCTCCACAGCTCACACTAACACTTCTTTTTCACTATTTGCTATTATTGTTGTAACCTTAATTAAATCAGCATTAACCTACATTAAAGGATGGTGTTAAATATCGGCAAGATTGTAAAAGTTCGTATCATCCTAAAACAATGATGACCAAATAGCTGGCTATACCGACCAATATGAACTAATAATCCATGCGGTCTAGCAGAAAAATGAAAGATTGTAAGGCTTTTCACACATGAAACGGTGTAAAAAATTATTTTATGGTGAAGTAAATACTACAGAAAAACAAATTTTACATGAAAAAGTTAGTTCAGGCAAGAATTAAAAAAACTAAGTAAATTCTACATTAGTACTCAATTTAAGCTTGTAGAAATTAAAGTGTAAATATATTAACATGATAAAATGAAGTAAAACTACTCAACTTTTCTGATACTGGTGTTCCCATCATGCACTGGGCCTTGAATAATTAGCGAGGTTGATTTTTCACTGTTTTCCAGCTGTATTTACTGTGTTTTATCATTGCTTTTGTGGTTATGTTTAGTAACTTGTCATTTTGTGACATTTGGAGTTCATTTTCTACTCAAAATGGCACATTCACACTCAAAAACGATCCATCGAATGTTACCATCATCGTGTATTGTGTACCAAGTATTGAAGTCTCTTTGTTCAGGTGCCGTGTTATTTCTAATATGTAGATATGATGTGTACATATTATTTATTGTATTATTTACTGAGTTTGTAAGTAAAGCAGACACTTTAAAATCATGGTTTAATTCAGTGTTATACTGTTTGAGTAAAATGTACTGCAAAAGAAACTTCAACCAAGTAGCAATTACTCAACCCGTTTACTGGCCAAGTTAAAATTACTCATTTTCTTTGTTAATTTGACTTAACTTGGTTAAGTAGAGTTACTTAATTCCATATTTGAAATTTACTTAAAAAACATGCGTGCAAAAACTTGCGAAAGAAAAATGAAGTAAATTTTACTTATGTGTGTTTTACAGAAATTGCTTTTTAAGCACTACAACAAACGGCTGGTAGAGACTCCAACGAGCTTCTTCCCGGGTTAGTGACATCACAAACCCTAAAATTTACATAAACCCCGCCCCCGAGAACACTGCTTTAGAGTGGAGGAAAAGTTGTTGTTTTACGCCGGACTGATTCACAAACGAGGGTCAATTCAACTCTGGATTTGCACAAAAGATCAACATGACGACACATGCTAGTGGATGAGTCGAATCAACTCCACAGCAACTACATAACTTTATCCACTAACCATTCAGAAACGTCTAAAAGTTGTAACTTCTTCCTGAGTCTCTCCATCAGTGTCGACTCCGGTTTGAACAATGTAAGGCTGAACACCGGTACTGACAATCCTCATTTTGGCTGCGTGAGATTCTCCAGCTTTGTTGTTGTTGAGCGACCGAAGCGTGAGCTGTTAAAGCTCCTCCCTCTTCTGGAAAGGGGGCCGGGAGCAGCAGCTCATTTGCATTTAAAGGGACACACACAAAAACGGTGCGTTTTCGCTCACACCCAAATAGGGGCAAATTTGACAAGCTCTAATTAATGATCTGTGGGGTATTTTGAGCTGAAACTTCACACACACATTCTGGAGACACCAGAGACTTGAGAAACGCAGAGTTTTCAAACTACAGCTTTTTCGAAAGTGTCTGTTTTCGAGGGTCGGCAGCCATAACTGTAGCAAAAGTTATGCTTTTTAAAACAAAAACACACTATTGTAAACAGGGCCTAACCGTGGGCTGCACGTCACCTTAGATTTCTGGTTTGTTACCTTGATGATTTTGAAACTCTGACTCGAACACCACAGCTTGACAAGACTGACATGGCCTCAGTTCAAAGACGTCTGGGCTTTTTGAAGGCCCTCCAGCCCATATCGTCTCCAACGGGCTGTATTGATTAAAGGTTCGTGAAAAAGCCTTGTTTTTCCTGGAGAGCAGCAGCTCTGTATGACATCTTACCGACATTTCACTTCCGAAAAGGAGCAGGGCTTTGTAATCAGTTTTGGGAATCAACACACTTTCTGAGATGTCGTCTCAGATCATGTTGTGGTCGATACTTCCTGGCAGCCAAAATTTCGGAGCATTGTATTCGGTTACATAAAAGTGAAACTCATGCATAAGCAATCCTATTATAAAACTTATATAATAAATCTAATTATAAAACGGCTGGATGCAATTGGAGGGGCATCTCTCAGCGAGCAGAGTTTTATCTGTAGCTCACTGCATGAAGGACAGAAATGAAGTGGGAGGGAATCTCATGTGGGGACAGATTTCTCTCTCTCTTCACGCTTGTACGTCTTTCATCAGAAAAAAAAAAACAATTGCAAATGAATGCAGCATGCACTCAGTTTCAGAGAGGAATAGATTTGAGGCTGGGAAGTCTCACATCAATGGAGTATTTTTAGAAGCATTTGAGGTGAGAATGAATTTACTCGAATGCAAAGGGAATTTTGTCTCTCAAACTATGCAAGGATGTTCTGGAGGGTTAGAAATCAGAAATCAACATTTAATTTCATAAAACATGTTTCTGGTCTAAATGTGAACGATTCATCAATTCACATTATTCTATACAAGTAAAAGTCTGTTAATGCAATCAACCAATAAAAAAAAAAAAAAAATTATAATTATATTATTGAATTAATAAATTCATATATTATTTAGAAATAAACTCACCTAGGTTGCACATCCTATTAGTTAAAGGTTAATTTAATCTATTTTCTTTTAGATGGCTATTGTAGCCATCTTAAATCTAGTCAATAGCACAGTAATTTAATGCTAAATATAATAAATGTAACAGCAATAATAGCAAATGATTTGTAAAAGAATCATTACCAGCGGGAAACATGGAGATGTTCTTGATGGTGAACTTGACCTTCTCCACATCATTCTGAAATGTAAAGTACGCTTTTCACCCTCCAATCAATTAAATTAAGTCCCGTTTCACTCATTTTCAAATGACTCTAATTAACAGGGTAATATATAACTGAGGTACAGAAGGCAGTGATACTGAAACATTATGCCATCTCGAAACATCAGTGATGCTAAAAATACAGAGGAGATTCTTGGTAAAGCAATTTTGTTTATTCCACAGTTTCATCTAACCCAGAAAGTTTAATATCTCAACTGTCTGCAATCGCAGACTCATATCAAAGCACATCAGGGTATAACGCTTCCTAAAATTCACACATTTCCACATTACGCCAAGCTTAAACTTAAAAAGTTTTGAGATAAAAAATTCAGCTTGTTCTGTGTGTGATTCCATCAGGGACACAGACATGAAAATATTCAAACTTTAAAAGGAAACTGACTCTGTATCAAGCAGCGAAGATGCAGAGGATCATGTTGTAACCGTGAATGTGAATATGAAACATTGCATTTTTTAAAAATATTTTTTTTACTGCCAAACACTTTAAAATAATGTCTAATTAGTTAAAGTTAAACACATTTGTTACACTGTTTCTTCATCTTTGTTAATGTTAGTTAGTTAAAAATACAGCTGTTTATTCATGGTCTATAAAATAATATTAACAAGTTTTTAACAATGCAAATTATAAATTAAATTAAATTAACATAGATGAATACATTTTAGAACTATTTATCGTTGTTAGTTTAAGGACTAACAAACAGCTGGTAGGGACTACAACGAGCTTCTTCCCGGGTTAGTGAAAGGTGCTTCACATATAGAACCATAAAGGGTTTCGTCAGGCGCTTCATGTAGAACCTTAAAGGTACAATATGTATTAATTTTGTCCGCTAGAGGTCGCTAGAGGCGTAGCTTGATGACGCCAAGTTTGAGAGCGGAATCTTGGGACATGTGGTCTTCACCTCAACAGACGGTGCAAAAGAATAAGGATCGGACTCGGGAAGAAATCATGTTCATGGATGTGATTATTAACGTTACTGTAGTATGAAGCAGAGCAGGAGCGAGTGTTGTGGAGCTGAACGAGGAGCTGGAGCGATTGAGCAACACACGCCTCACAAGCAGCGGGACTTTTATTATGACACAGTCGCCGGTGCCTCTTCCGCTTTCCGGTCATGAGTATGAGGTAACACAGCTCTGTTTATCATAGTAGATACATTTGAGAGTGTTGAAAATGATGTTATAACGTTACTCTGTGCGTTCGCTCGGCGGCTGCTGTGAGACACTGTTACACACTGCAGTAAGAGAGATCGATTTTACAATATCATATTAAATGCTGGATGGCTTGTGTTGATAAATGGCATGCAATTCATTTTTAAAACATATTGTATGATGGAGAAAATGCTGTATTACTGTTACTAAAAATAAAGCTGCATCTGATTATGCTATGTTGGCTACTTCACAAAAAAGTGTTTTTCTCTGAGGCGTGGTAAAGCATGGTACTCGCAATAAATCAAGAAAATTTGATTCAAACAATAAGACTAAACGTGTTGAGCTATATAACAATGATTAGTTTTCTGTCTATAAATATATCAAAACAGTTGTTCTCTTGCCTATTAAAAAGTGTAAATATTAAAACGTCTTTGGTGTTTCCATGGTTTCTACAAAATAAAACCGGAAACCGAGAGTAACGCAGGTATGACGCAATTGACAGGCGACTCCTCACACGTCCCGCAGCCTTGGTTAAAATTGCAATTTTCTCACGATTTACAAATAGTTGCAAACATTTGGGATATTGTAAGTACTCAAGTGAACAAAATATATAACACTGGCCTATAGTGGTTTTTGGATATTTTACTGCAAAAATATTACATATTGCACCTTTAAAGGGTTCCATCATGAGATCATTTTATGGATTTAGTTTTTATAAATTGGTTTTTCTTCTTTATTAATTCTTTTTTATTCGGCTCGTAAACATACTTTATCACCAGAAAATTTGAAATAACCTATTAAACATGAAAGTATTATGCAATCATTTAAGGCATTTCTTCTTATATAGAACCTTTTTGGCATAAAACGTTCTTTAAAATTGAGTCAAGTAGTAGTATAGAACCCCACTGAAACTTTTTCTAAGATTGGCCTAAAAGAACGCAGCAGAATAACGTGAGAGTGCCTTTATATAAATAAATTCACAGGGCAAAAAAAGACAGAAGTCATCTTTTGCGCGGCTCTATTTTCCCATCACCCCCTTATATCACAAGCCCTTCATACAGCAGTGGCACGTTATCATCATTCTGTGATGCAGCACATATCAGGCGCTTTGAAGTCACAGCCAGTGGCCATCGCAAGAGAGTCGTAATGAAATCTTCAAACTGCTGCTAATTGCAGCTGTATCTGGAGTATTTGCGAGGGCGGGAGAGAAACGAGGGAAATGAAGGCAAGAGACAGAGAGAGAGTTACAGAACAATGCACACCACGTAAATGCTGAGGGAACATCAGGGACAAACGCCACCGCAGCGAGAAATAACAGAACATAAACAACAGCAAACTTCATCACTAGCATATTTATAACGCAAACCCACACATCTGTGCGTGATTATTCTTTTTCAGATTTAATTAAATCAATTAAGAGTTACGGTCGTGCTGATACACGAGGGGCGGCCAGTCTTGAATAATGTGCGTTATTAATTCAGACAATAAGGTCAAGCCTTCACATTTAATAAAAGCAAACTAGGAGAATTCACTCAGAGAGGAGCAGGGAATTGTGGGATAAATTTCAACGGCGTCTGTCATCCCATATTTTCAGTTCCCCTGTCACCTGTGTTGCCTATTTATAACTTGTAACCATAACAACAGCTGTATTGCTTTACAAATAAAAAGTCAGAGAGCAGGATGCTTTGCCTCGGAATAATGTTTACAACATCTTCATCTGGACCTTAAAGGCAGAAATCATTAGATGAACAGAGGAAGAACAAAATAAGTCAGAAAAATGTGTAAAACTCACTTCGTTTAGAGAACTCCCATGAAATTAATCCAAAAGAGGAGTGAAACCTTCAGAGATACAGAGACAAGAAAGATAAAAAGGCACGGTAACACTTTATAATAACTCACGCTATGAAGCATTAGTTAAGCATTAGTAAATAGTCAATTCATCATTTATAAAACATTAAGTAAGCCATTTATATATACAGCTATAAATGCTTTATTCTTGATTTATAAGCATATCTATAATGAGTTTAATAATTGTATTTTCATACTTTATTAATGATCACTTTATCATTTCTAAATTATGCATTACATTAATCACAAACCAGTTATTTAGGAGTTGTCAGTGGTCCATAAGATCATTTAGGAAGTGTAAGTAAATGATTAATAAAGTATTTAAATGTACATTTATGCATCTTATTATTTAGACATAGAATTAGTTACTTAGTGTGTTAATAAATGCTTTATTAACACATATTCCTAGTGTCAAAACTACCTCAGTACTAACTTTAAAACATTAGAGAACAGCAGTGCAGAAGATCATTGAGCCTTTAAATCTCTTTTATAAAAGCTTTACAAAGCATAAATAGTCGTCACTTTAGATGAGCTCACAAACATAGTTAACTGACCACTTCTAAATGTTTTATAATTACCTGAATTAATCATGAACTGCAGTAGGAATATGTGCTGATAAAGCATTTATTAACACACTAAGTAACTATTACTATATGTCTAAATAATGTGTATAAATACATGTTTATTAATCATTTACTTACACTTCCTAAATGATCTTATGAAACTGACAACTCCTAAATAACTGTTTTTTAAATAATGTAATACTTAATTTAGAAATGATAAATTGATTATTAATAAAGTATGAAAATACAATAATTAAACTCATTATAGATATGCTTATAAATCAAGAATAAAGCATTTATAGCTGTATTTATAAATGCTTACTAATGTCTATTAATGCTTTATAAATGATGAATTGACTATTTACTAATGCGTAACTAATGCTTCATAGCGTGCAATTATATAGTGTTACCGTTTTAACTTTTAGCTGAACTATCCCTTTAATGAGAAGATAATGATTATAATAATTAAAAAGATAATAATTAACAAAATTCCAAACTCTCTAGTTTCTCTCAAAGAGACAGTGAGTTCATCTGTTCTTCCTTAACAAAGAGTCACAAACAGGGAGGATCGAACTCATCGAGGGCCAAGTGAAGGAAATAGAGTGAGAAGAATCTACTTTGCTTGTGCAGCGGCAGGAAATGGAAAGAGCGAGCGTGAAAGTGGACCGCTGTCATACGGAGCGCTGCCACGGCTAACAAGCGTTTAGCTGACAATGGGTTAAAGCCAAAGGTTTGACGTCTCTCAACTTTCTCGGCTCACAGATACTTTAGTTGGACCTAATTGCTCTCTGAGGGACCAATCCTGCGGTCAGACCCGGCTGAACACGGCACAGTGCATGCTGGGTAACCTTCACCGCTCCAAAACACGGATCCATACCAGCAATATTCAGTTTTGGACTAAATAATACGAGCGCTCCGTGATCACAGCAGCTGAGCTCACTCTTAATCCTGTTATTTTCCAGAAGAGATGAAAAACGATGTCTCAAGTCCCATGACACAAATTAAATCTCATAATCCTAAATATTTCAAACTCCCTGGATTAAAGGGAGATGAAGAACTACAAAACATGTCAAACCAAATGAAAATCGCATTTAAAATATGGCAAAACGGAAGTAGATTTTTACTTTTTCTGCAAGTGAGGGATGCTTGACCATTTTAGATCGGATCTCCAGGATATTTACAAGATCCCATCTGAAGAAATCCGTTTAGTCTGGTATTCAAAGCGGCACGTCTAACAGCAAGTCTTGTCTGATACCCAAAATCAACAAAACTGTATTAACTAAAAGTCTTCTATTAGCCTGAGAGGTTGACAGCCAAGGAAGAGCAGAAATCAGGAGACGAAGTGATGATAAAACAAATTAGCAAGGTTTATTAAATAATCTTCATCTGAACTTCATCTGACCGGTACAAATCCAACAAGTGTTATTATATCAAAGCAAAAGAAAACTACAATAGGCTTGCTGCGATAATCTGTGTTAACGGTGTTCAGCCACAACACTGGTTACTAGGGCTGGGTATTGACAATTTTCATGCTTCAATTCGATTTCTATTCACATGTTTACAATTCAATTCCGATTTCGATTCTATTCGTTTCGATATTGATTATTTTGGATGTAGTATATCAGTTACAGTACATGGCAAATTTTCTAGAGGAAAGAAATGTGTCAACTAATGCTGTAAACTACACATGGGAGTCAGTTACTATTATAATAATAGTAACTGACTATAGGGTACTACTATAATAATATTGAAGGATAAATTAACTTATTTATATACAAACACTTAAATTACACTCAATGATGTTTTTATTATAAATAAAGTTTAGAATTACATAATCATATTTCTACTCCAATTCATTAAAAAAAAAAAGTTTTAAAACATTTAAATCGTGGTTGTGATAACTGATTTATTCAAACATGCATTAAATATTGAAGAACATTAAAAATCATAATGAATATGTAACAGTGCATAGCTATATTTACCAGAATGTCGCTTTCTAGAGCACTTTTCTAGCTGACTAATGAGTTTATAGTCACTGAATATGTTTTTCTGAGGTAAATGTGACATTTTATTGACGTCTTTCCGAGGTTGAAACACTGATTGAGCGATTACACGAGACATGATACGGATTTCAGTAAGTTGTACTGAATATTTTAAAATACCTGCAGATGTTCATGCATGTTTATTTTGTTTAACTGGTATTAAAGCGGAGGAGAGGATGATCACATGCTTCTCTTTAACTGAGGTGCTAAAGCGATCTGTCACGCCACATTAAACAGCGGCAAAACGGTATTTATTTTTTGAATCTCATAATAACATGGACGTCATTTGAAATCTGAGACTTTGCTTCATATCAAAAGTAACAAAGCACAAAGATTATTGCCATTTATTGGATGGGAGGCGCTACATATTCTGCTCATTCATCAACTGAAAACAGAACAGACTAAACGATTCTTGGGATTTAAGATTTTTATAGTAATAAAAATCATTTAGTTCAGTTAGAGAACAGACACCACAATTAGAAACTGAACAGTGTGAGCCGAACAAGAGTCACAGCAGGAGTCAGATTTCATTCATCACGAGAGTGAGGAGCGATGACAATGGCGGAAAATTCGCTTTCAAAGTTAAAAGCAAATGCGCCTATTTAAACGAGTTTGTCATTGTACTGTTTTGTTGTTTTTAATGAAAAAGAATAATGAACCCACAGTTCAAGAAATTGCCGCACCCGAATTGGCGATAATTAGAAAGCGAAAGTAAAACGCGCACTGCTGCATGGGCATTCATAACTGTGCTTGGCCACTGGCGTGAAGCAAAGCGCGCATTTGAGTTTCCATAGGAATTAATTGAAAACGCTCGCTCTGCGCCAGTGGACTTGCACCATAAGTGATTTAAAAGCCAGGTGGAACAAGAAGGAAAAACTCCAACTCCCCCCAACTGTGTTGACACACGTCGATTAACCGGTGGGAAAATGTAATCACCATCACATCCCTACTTCACAACATAGTTCTGTGACATTAAAAACCTTGAAATGTTTTTGTATTTCTTACACATGAAGACAAATATCCCTTGAAACCACACAATCATAAGACTAAACAACAGCATGCAAGAAAAATAACTAAAATGAATGTTGATTATTTTCCTCATATTCTCCATTGTTGCAGCTCCTCTCTTCCCAGTCTGTCAGTAACGCTCTGTTTAGTTCCTGTCTCTATGAAGCCCCTCCTTCTGAAAAGCACAATGTGCTCTGATTGGTCGGCTGGAGCAGTGTGTTGTGATTGGTGTTTGGGAAATGCGTTTGAGTCGCAGCACAGATCAGCAGTAGGAGTCAGATTTCATTCATCACGAGAGTGAGGAGCTGACTGAAAAGACAATGGCGAAACATTTGCTTTCAAAGATAAAAGTAAAAGCGCCTATTAAAATGTGTCCCGCCCCTTACTATAACCGCCAGTTTTAACACACTACTAACTAACTCAACCAGGCCCCGCCCCTTTATTCTGCATATGAATTATTTAAATGAGGAATATTGTGATGTGTTCGTTCCCGGAAGAAAACTCAAGACTACAATGGAGGCGTTTCATAAACTGTGACTCTGATATAGAGAATAACTGGAATTTTGCAGAGCTTTTTCATGCTTAAACTGCAACATTACACACTAAAGAAAGATGAACTCAGATCCTTCAACCATGAAAAACCTGACCAATGCTAAGTGGTTGCAAACCTCTGCAAATGCAAGATGAAAACCCCTGTTTCGCCACATTGATTGCACTCTGCGTGAACTTTGAGGAAGATCAACTTTTCTCACCCGCTGTCATCAGCTAGCTTTCAGTTCTTCATGGTTTCAAACCTCATGACATAGCAAACAAATCATCACCTCGACGTGAAGACAGATGCTTTAAAAAACCTCCACTTCATTTCTTTCACTTTTGAATATCTTCATCATCTGCTGCCTGGGGACAAGGCCAAGTTTGAGTTTCATTTTTACCACGTTCATTATTTGCTCTTGAAAATGTCTGCAGGATACGAGAACAAAAAAAACAAAAAAAGCTTAGTCCTCGAGGAACAAAAGCAAACTTCATAACAACACATGAAGTTAAGAGAGACATTCGTCAGCCTGCGGCTACGAGAGGAAGCAGGCTTCATCAATCTGAGAAAGCAAGTCTTCTAGTTCCTAACTCTCACGTTTGTCCTGCTTTAGTGCTACGTGACCGAATACAAATGCAGCATCTGTGCCACCTCCCTTCAGCTGCAAAACAACTAGAACAACATTAGAACTGTTGTTGTGTGTAATCATCTCATTAAAGAATAAAAAATAACATTTCTTCACTTCCTTACTTCTGTGCAATACAAAAGGAGATACTACAGATCATCCATGGTGCTCATTCAATCCAGATATGGCATGTCAAGATGTGTCAGCTATTTTGATGACTTGCAACCAATGATATTTGACCACTGACGTCCAACTGGGTCTGGCGTGTTTTGACAAGCCATATTTGAATTGAAAATTGTCAATCATATGGTCATATGGGTTTGGCGCAACATGATGGCAACTAAATGACTACAGTTTTCATTTTCTTTTTCTTTAAGACAGTGGCTCTTGACCTTGCCAATGACAATACGAGACCTCAGCAGACTGTCAAAGAGGCCTCAAGATGACTTAGAATGATTGAAAAGAAGACAAAACAATAAGCTAAAACAACTAAAAAGTCCAGATATTTATTAATTTATTTCACCAACTCAACCACTGATTTTTGTCTGTGAAGAATCAGGATACTTGGAAAACTTGAATATATGAGGAAGCCTCATTTGAAAAGTATAATTTAGGTCATGTAACATGATAACACTTTAGTTTAGGGACCAATTCACACTATTAACTAGTTTCTTATTAGCTTGCATATTACTAGGATATTGGCTGTTTATTAATACTTAATAAGCACATATTAATGCCTTATTCTGCATGACCATATTCTAAATTCCATAATCCTACCCAATACCTAAACCTAACAACTACCTTACTAACTATTAATAAGCAGTAATTAGGAGTTTATTGAGGGAAAAGCATAGTTAATTGTTAGTTAATAGTGAGAATTGGACCCTAAACTAAAGTGTGACCATATAATGTGATTCTGTCTAAAGAAATATGAAGTAAACATGTGAATATATCAATCTCTCTCTAAATGTGCACACTTTTGGATAAAAAGCACTGGTGGAGGTTAGTAATCACAAACACACACAAAAACTGAATTTACATGCATATGAAATATCAATAACTACCGATTTTGAATGTTGATTTTGCACCCCTGGCAGAAATTACCGTTAAACATTTTTTTAAATCACAAACAGTGGTCAAACATCGAAACTAGAGTCCTAAATATTTCTAATGATACACATTTTTTCAAGATTAAATAAGAATGTCACGGTAACAGTGAACATAAACAAGCGTGCCACACAAGTCCTGAAAAGTGTAGCCAAAACATCTCGATCGCCCCCAGGTGGTTGGTCCCAGTATAGGTCATAAACCCCGTCCTCTCCGTGTAATTTAGTGGGACATGAGACAAACTAAACAATCAAATTACACTTCAAATACTTTTGTTTCTGTCATTTTATGTAATTTTTATCGTTTTTTAAATAAGTTTGGGTTTTAGTTAGTTATTTGATGCTATAAAAACAGGGGTTTGACGTCATAATTGACAGCTTCTCTGAGCGAAGTAGTCACTGAGGCACCAACTGACTTTTTTGGGGATTTTCGGGAGGAGATTGGAGCTGTGTTTATTTCACACTGACATAATGAGTTGTTCTGCATTAAACCGTACTAACTGATTCTGCAGGAGTGTGGGCGGGGCCTTGATACGGCGGCTTGACTTCACGCTCACCATTGCGCAGATTCGGGTTCCAAGATGTCAGCGCTGCGGCTTCACCTCTACAATGGAAGAGATTGAAGGTGCATCGGCCACATTTTTTTACAGTGTGTGGTAAACAACAACAATCTCTGGCCGTCAACGGTCTTTGTGGGAAAAGTGTTCCAGTGAAACAGTCATGTACTGTAGAAACTAGGAGCATCTACAGATTAAAACATGCTTTGAAAACAAAGCAAACACATGAAGGAAACAAATGATCCTATAGAGGGAGAGCTTTGAATACTGTTGTGGACAATGAGAGGCCTTGGAG
This sequence comes from Anabarilius grahami, assembly GCA_003731715.1. Lineage (NCBI taxonomy): Eukaryota > Metazoa > Chordata > Actinopteri > Cypriniformes > Xenocyprididae > Anabarilius > Anabarilius grahami. The sequence continues at coordinate 641,176 of RJVU01050255.1, read as the reverse complement.
TCAAAAAGAATGAGATTCACTGCTTTAAGACTAAGCAAATCGATTGATTGTTATCCTCTCATGTTTCTCGTGTTTTCAGTAAACTCATGTTCTCCAAACGTCCTCTAACACATGATGAAAACACCTATGACATCAGCACTGATGCTAAGCCTCGTTGCATTTCATTACCAAACTATCCCACCACACACATCCATGATTCAAAGGAGTTAAAAAATGAATAATTAAGTTTCCAGCATTGTGCAGCGATGAGAGGCTCCTCCACTGCGCTCAATCCTGCAACAAATCTCAATTTGAATCGATTCTGTGTCTCAAATCCTGGATGGTTTTTCCCACGGGATGCAGCAGCATGTGTGCGGCTGCTAATGCGAGAGATTCTCTGTTTTTATCAGGCTCGTCTCCAGCTTCAGCTCTGAGATGTGAGGTGGGCCACACAGCTGCACTAACAAACAAAACGCACTAAAAATGCAAAAACGTAAATCAGGATGTGTTACATCCTGAAAAGGGATTTCATTTAATTACTTGTGCTTGCAGAGTGTTGCCATGGCAAGCACCACTCATCACATTGTCCTCAGAAAATATAGTATTAATTCATTATTTACTGTATATATCATTTCTACATTTACTCCAAAGCCAAGAAGCGATTCTATGTTATAAAATATCAACTAAAACTGAGATATTTTCATTTCTAAAAAGCAATAAATGAGTTTTTGCGGCAGATTTCTGTGCCATTCCCACTGAGGGGCCTCAGCTGCTTCATTTAATTAGTAATTACAAATGTAATGAAGCAAAATGAGTGTTAAAAATTAGCGTTAATTCTGTGAGACATGATGAAATGTGATGCATTGGAAAAAAAGAAAGGCTGCATCCGGAATCGCACACTTTCCTATATAGTAGGCGAAAAACAGTATGTGACAGAAGAAGTATGTCTGAAACAGTAGGTGAAATGTCCTACTTCTTCCAGCAAAATTCTGAAGTGAGCATACGATGGACACTTTACTATCCCATGAGGCCACGGGAGCGGATTTGTGAATGGCAGTGAAGTGATGCAACTGGTGCTGGTAGGTCACATGACAGTGAGAACATAGCGAATATAGTACGTCCGGACTACATTCAAACTACACACACTCATATTATACAGAACATAATTTTTTAGCAGTCAAGAAGTAATTACTTATTCAAAATAAGTACCTAATCAAGACAGAAACAGCCATTATCTATGCTGTGCTGCGTTTATTTATTAACTGCATGTGTTTGTGGATGTTAATTTAAATTATGTCGCAGTGTTCTTCAAACAACAGAAAAATACTGCATAATTTCAGCTTTGGTTCATCCAGATGTAAAATCTATTGAATAATCTAAATACACTACCAGTGTTGCGGGTAACGCATTACAAGTAACTTGAGTTAGGTAATCAGATTACTTTTCAAGTAACTAGTAAGAAATGCATTACTTTTTCAATTTACAACAAAATATCTAAGTTACTTTTTCAAATAAGTAATGCAAGTTCCTTTTTCACATTTATTGACTGACAGCTCTCTGTCTCCATGTTGAGAGAAATAAAGTGCAGAGGTGTTGTGTGCGCTGTGTGAACATGATGGGTATTGTAGTTCTCATTTACTCATCTCACTTGCACAAAAACATTCAGTATTCCTCAAAATGAATTAAAACAGTGAAATGCAATCTCAGAATTTTACGCAAACCTGTAATTAACTATATTAAATTACACAAATATACTTTATGCATTTAATCTCACTTTATTCATCAGTGTCTTTGCTGCTGACTTCAATGATCTAATTCAACCATACTAATAAGCAAAAACTACTTTAGATTAGATTTAGAAATAAGTGTGTTGCACAGCTGAAAGGTTTGTTTGAGCTGCGCCCTCTACTGTACAGGTGTGAATATGCATTTCCTTCAGACTGAGGCTTATTCATTTCACTTTTGGTGTGAAAGTGCCTTAACATTAGCCAAAAATATAACTTTTTTGATATTAAAAAACAAATAAGCAAGCCCAGCTTGGGTGGGAAAAAGTAACGTAAAAGTAATGTAACATCACTTTTCATAAAAAGTAACTAAGTAACGCAATTAGTTACTTTTTTAGGGAGTAACGCAATATTGTAACGCATTACTTTTTAAAAGTAACTTCCCCCAACACTGCACACTACTGTTCAAAAGTTTGGGGTCAGTAAGTGTTTTTTTTCTTCAAAGAAGTTTATTCTTTTGTTCAGCAAAGATGCATTAAACTGATCAAAAGTGACAGTAAAGACATACTGTTACAAAATGCTACAAAAGATTTCAAATAAATGCTGTTTATTTAACTTTGTTTATCAAAGAATATCTGTCATTGTTTCCACTAAAATATGACTGTTTTCAACATTGATAATTATCATAAATGTTTCTTGAGCAGCAAATCATCATATTAGATTGATTTCTGAAGGATCATGTGACACTGAAGACTGGAGTAATGATGCTGAAAATTCAGCTTTGATCACAGGAATAAATTACATTTTACTATATATTCACATAGAAGACAGTTATTTTAAATAGTAATAATATTTCAATATTTTTACTGTATTTTTTCATCAAATAAATGCAGCCTCTGGTGTGCAAAAGAGACTTCTTTCAAAAATCAAAAAAAATGACCCTTAAACTTTTGAATCACAGTGTAGTTGCACTTGAGAAACTTGTTTGCAAACTTTTACGAAACAAGCCAAGAACACTTGGAGAAAAAAGTCCATCAGTGTTTCCCCTCACTTATCCCTAGTGAGCATGTGAGTAAATCTGACCGCTGCTGAGTCGCTGCCTGACGTGACCTTGCCTGCGGGTCTGTCCTGTCCTGTCACACACACACACACATTCACATACACACACACCTGTTCGCCACAATCTCTCTCATTATGTCCAGTCATCAGTGAGTCACTGGCCCCTAATGGCCTAATGCGACTGTATGACACATAACTGAGCTCAAAGCATCTCTCACATTAAAAACCCTCATGATCCCTGCAGGAAACTGACATTCACAGGAAAAAAAGAAAGTTAGGAGGAAATTGGACGGAAATTGGCTTCTCCTGAGAGATGAATGCAGAGGTGTGGAGTGATGTTACGAGAGAAGGTCACATCCCAGCATGCACTTGGGGCGAACAGAGCTGAAAGGGAAGATGTCATTAGAGGAAGTAGATCATGCATCACAATCTCGGAAGGTCTGGACAAAGCCACTGTTGCACAGACCGCTTCGAGACCTCCGGACGCCACTGCGGCACTTCTTTAGAGGACAAAACAAGTGGAGGGAGTCGGTCTTATCTTACAGTTCTCGACCGGCAGATACTGAGAGAAAATCCCTGTAAAAATCTGCAGCTTATCAGAGCGTTTGTTTGGAGAGGAGAGAATCGGTCGGATGGTCTTATCAGACACAAAACACTATCACAGCTAGAAGATCAACACCTCACACAGATAAAACAGCAAACTGCAGTGTGGAAGAAGACTAAAGCTAAACTACAAGATACTCTTTATATAACATGGTTACATTTTTGTATAACAAATACAGTAAAAACAGTAAACTGCCGTTTCACAAACGAGGGTCAATTCAACAAAAAAAGATTAACATGACGGCACATGCTAGTGGATGAGTTGAATCAACTCCACAGCAACTACATAAATTTATCCACTAACCATTCAGAAACGTCTAAAAGTTGTAACTTCTTCCTGAGTCTCTCCATCAGTGTCGACTCCGGTTTGAACAATGTAAGGCTGAACACCGGTACTGACAATCCTCATTTTGGCTGCGTGAGATTCTCCAGCTTTGTTGTTGTTGAGCAACCAAAGCGTGAGCTGTTAAAGCTCCGCCCTCTTCTGGAAAGGGGGCGGGGAGCAGCAGCTCATTTGCATTTAAAGGGACACACACAAAAACGGCGTGTTTTTGCTCAAATTTGACAAGCTATAATAAATGATCTGTGGGGTATTTTGAGCTGAAACTTCACAGACACATTCTGGAGACACCAGAGACTGATATTACATCTTGTGAAAGGGGGAATATTAGGTCACATAATTTACATGAACTATCTAAACAAAATCAATCAAATCAATCTGGTGGATTTCAATGAGGCGGGATGTAGAGTTTACGAAACAAAAACAAAAACAAAAACAATGCTAGACTGACACAAAACAAATGGATGTTTTTAGATGTTAATGAGGACCTATTATGCGCTTTTACAAAGTCTTGATGTTGTTTTTGTGCTCTACTAAAGCAGGTTTTCCTGCTTGAATGTTGATTATTTTCCTCATATTCTCCATTGTTGCAGCTCCTCTCTTCCCAGTCTGTCAGTAACGCTCCGTTTAGTTCCTGTCTCTATGAAGCCCCTCCTTCTGAAAAGCACAATGTGCTCTGATTGGTCGGCTGGAGCAGTGTGTTGTGATTGGTGTTTGGGAAATGTCCCGCCCCTTACCATAACCGCCAGTTTCAACTACCTCAACCAGGCCCCGCCCCTTTATTCTGCATGTGAATTATTCAAATGAGGAATATTGTGACATGGATAGGTATGGTAAAGCAGATATTTTGTTCGGTTCTCAGTGGAAACGTGGGCTGGTTCTGAGAGCGAGTTCACAGGAAAATGGTGTGACTTTCTTCATTAGACTTCACTCCAGGAAAGAGGATTTAATCAGACCACCCGAGACACAGGCAGCTCAATCAATCAGTCAAATCAATCAATCAATCAATACTCACCTCTCCATCTCATACTCTTTCAGGCCCGGCTTCACACGTATCATCACCTACAAGGAAACACACACTGAAATCAGATAAGAGCGCTTTACAAAATATTCAATTAGCCATCCATCTCCATCATCACACTGAGGGATTCCCTTTCCCCTCTCCAGATAAAGTCTAATAATCTCAATGAACTCTCGCCGGCAGTCGGAGCGCGCAGACAGCAACGAGAGCTGCAGAATGGCTCTGAAAATGACCAGCAATTGCCTTCAAATTACAGAACGACTCATCCATTTGATGAGATAACAGTCATTTGCAGCACGGCAGAGAGAAATGAGGGAGAGCGTGTGTCGAGGGCGGATTAGAGGGGCTGTTTGATGATTGCAGGTTAGGAAGCATTTATTTTAATCGAGAGTCTGAGTCACACCGCACAGCAGCACTGAAGGATCCCCGGGAGACTGCGGAGATCAGGTTGTTTCAAATAATGGCAGTATGTTGGGTGACAGAGGTAATATGAAACTTATAAGCATAAAGAATAAGATTTTTTTTTTTAGCAAGGATGCATTCAATTGATCAAAAGTGACAGTAAAGATGTTTATAATGTTACAAAAGATTCTATTTCAAACAAATGCTGTTCTTTTGAACTTCCTATTCATCAAAGAATACTGAAAAAAATAAATGCATCACGGTTTGCATTTGCATTTTCAACATTGATAATCAGAAATGTTTCTTGAGCAGCAAATCATCATATTAGAATGATTTCTGTAAGGTCATGTGACACTAAAGACTGGAGTAATGATGCTGAAAATTCAGCTTTGATCAAAGAAATAAATTCTATTTTATTATATATTCACATTGAAAACAGTTGTATTAAACTGAAAAAATATTTTGTAATTTTTACAGTATTTTTGATCAAATTAATGCAGCTTTGGTGAGCAGAAGAGACTCAAAAAATTTTTAAAAAATTACTTTTGAGAGTTTAGTTCTATTAGATACATTCAAATAGAAAATGGTTGAGTTTGTAATAATATTTCACAGTATTATCGTTTTTACTGTATCATTCTGAGAAAAGAGAGAGCAAAAAATGATCACTTGACACGTCTGGCGCTGCATTAGACGGTCCCCTGAGAAAGATCACCTGTCGCAGGTGAACAGGGACCGGTTCGGCACCGCAGCGCTGGGAGTTTGGGAGGGACGGGAATGAGCGGCGATGAGTGGCTCAGGTGTCGAGCGCTGGGTTTTAATGACGTCCCACGAGAGGGACAGGAGGAGAGTGGCGAAACGGATAGACACGTTCATGGTAGCTTCTCATTTGTCCCTCTATGTTCTTCCTGTGCTGAATATAAATGACTCATTAACCACATAAAAAGGTCCAGTGTGTTCTGAAGCATCTTCTGTCAGATTAAAAAAGCAGTCAGAGTTTCTACAAGTGACAAGAAATCCAATGGAATACATACAGTAATCGAATTCAGAGCAACATTAATTTAATCCAAAAGGAAATTGATTTTTAACAACAATTTATAAACCGTTAAAGACAGGCTTACTTTGAGCTCCAAGGTTGTTAATCGATGGTATTTGATTTCGTTGAAGCCATCAGCCAGCATTATTTCATGCTTAACAGTGGAATTTCTGGCAAAAAAAACTACATTTCCCATGATGCTGTACAGAAAATTACACCAATCCAATGCCAAATTAGTTCCGCCCACTCCCATTAAGCACCGCGAATGAAGCAATCGAGTCAATCTCGCTATGTTTACAAAATACTCAATTTCATATTTCTACACCGTTTTTTAATTCGATTATGCTCTTTGCAATGCTTCATGGGATTGTAGTTCTTTCCCTCACTAAAGCCATTAAGTCTTGTGTTTTTGTTCTAATTTTCAAAAACTTTTTTGCTTCAAATCAAAGTTTGCAGTGTTGTGATTCACCTTGTAGCTGATTGGTTTGGTTCATGGCTTATAACACTTTATGAAGACTTTTTTAAAAATCCCTATGGGAAAAATGAATGGAAAAAATACCAGTGCCACTGAAAAAGGGGGCACTAATGCACTCTATTTGCTTTAATGTGCAAGAAAAACACTGACATGTTCAAATCTGAAGGGTCTGAAATCAAAGTCATCTGCATGAAACATACATTTATGTTGACATCCTCCTAAACTAGTCTGAATAGAGTTAATGAAACTGCACTACATGTGTGGGATAAAATATCTAAATGCTTGATTGATTGAGAAAACAAACATTATTTGAAGATATTTAACACAGTACCATTTCATGCATCTCTAAACTGATACAGAATATTAAGACGTTAGTTTCTCTTCAGAAATGCACATTTATGCATGTGACATTTTGCCTCTATTCAGATTAATTTACAGTGCATTAAAGCTGAAAATCGAACCACTGACTCTGGCATTATTAGCATCATTCCCTACACACCAATAAACATGCTTGAAACCAGATCAACATATAGTCCATTATTCATATCTGTAAGGTTCAAAGGTCAAAAAAACGTTGTCCGCTCTTGTCAGATTTAATAAAACAGTAAAAGCCTCTGGACTTGAGCTGAAATCTTAATCTCCGCTCTTTCGCCTCAGCTCTCCTCACCGCAAAGACAAAATCAGCATTTAGTCGCTCATTTACATTTCAAACTAGCAAAACTTGCTGCTGTAAGCATCACTGACAGACCGCTGCACATTCAGATGAATCTCAAGTAACCCATCAATAATAGCTCACATTTCACCACACGCATATTTTGCTTAAAGAAACTGAAGACTATTTTTAAGGCCTATTGAGATGGAAATGAAAAAGTCAAAGGTAAAATCTGTACATTTTTAAATGAAATATGACATCAGTCAAAGAGCTGGAGAGAAAAAGAGAACAAAAATCATCCAGAATCTGTTCTGAGGTCTTCACCCAGACATTAAATCGAGCCGACAAGCGTTTTATACTATTATCTCCAGGAAAACCGCTTGATTCATTGGGTCTCAAGAATATGATTTCACTTAAAGTGCCACTTTATGCTATTTTAAAAGGCACCTAATTTTGCTACTGAGGTCTCCAACAATACGTTCACATCCATCCAAGGTCAAAAAACATCATAATATTCATAATAGCATCAGCTCTTTTCTCACAATGTCTGAAAGGTTCAAAAAAAGGATACGGTCTCTGTAAACCCTGCTCTGCTTTGATTGGCCAGATGGAACAGTCTGATTTGACGCGGGTCAAAAGTAGACATTGTTCATGGGCAGCCAATGAAGATCATAGACTGGCATAATGCAAACCTACACAGCAAAATCAGAGTTAAATCAACTCTGCTCAGAGTACATATGGTCCCTCTCTAAATGGGGTTAAAATAACACTGAAGCAGAGTTAAATTTAGTGAGATAATTAAGCAATTAATTAAGTAATGACTGCGCATTAGTGATGAACACCTGCTGTTAACAAGCAGAATCACTGAAGAAATAAAAAACAAGAACTAAAAGTGACTTAAGTCACAGCCTTATTAATTGCTTAATTATCTCATTAACTTTAACTCTGCTTCAGTGTTATTTTAACACTATTTAGAGAGGGACCATATGTACTCTGAGCAGAGTTGATTCAACTCTGGGGATTTTGCAGTGTATGAAAGTTTGAGCAGGAAGTGAGACTGGAATTACTGACGACTCGTTTCAGTTCAGAATTGCTTCTTTCTTTCCAACTCCATTCATCTGCATTTTAATCTTTACAGACCTTTTACATTCACAAAAAGCTCTAATTCACACTACATGAAAGGGAATATCTGAAAAAGCATAATATGGGCACTTAAATGGCAACGATTAATGCTTCTATTAATGATTCTTTCAGAATTTTGATGAAGAAAGATGTTTGGAAATGTTTTATCATCCACATCAGCACAAGAATAGAGACGTTCCACAACCATTAACGGAATTGAATGTCATAAAAAAACCAGAAGTGATTCTGAATAAGAAATAGATTTCTATTCTCAACCGCTCAATGGTTTCCCGTGGCCGTAAAGTGAACTCTTCGATATCACTCGTTCCTCATTTCGGCATTCAAAAAACAATTTGTTTCCATTGTGGCCGTGACTCATGTCTCTCTTAAACTGAATATCCAGTAATAAGGGAAGACGAGAGGTTACAGCCATCTATATCAGCTCTGGCTGAGGCTGGCACTTATGAAGACCTATGTGTGTTAATATGTGCAGAGGCCTTTACTGCTGGAACTGAGAGATCAAAAGAGCCTCACAATCTGTCCTTCAGACCTTCAACTGAAGATCGACCCGGGTCTGCCAAGGTCATTCTCAATCTGATGAGGAGCTGGGGCTATTTTCTTCAGATAATGCAAGGACAACCATTCACTGCGCTTCTACAATGCCGTCTGTACATGTGGCTGAATCCTGACCACTTATGACTGAAATATTTTTCAACAGTTTTAAAGGAATAGATCACCTAAAAATGAAAATTGTCAATATTTACTCATGCCCATGTCATTCCAGACCTGAACTCCTTTTTTGTGTGTATGACCTATTCACTTTAAGTCTTTATTATATAGCTATAACCTTTAGGTTTTAAAACAACACGAGGCAAATTAAGTAAATAATGACAGAAGTATCATTTATGAGTGATCTATTCCATTAAGAGCAATCCGTTTCCTTAAGAGGCGTGTTGTGTGGAAATCTCTCAATAACTGCGACATGAATCGATGTTCACAAACGTTTTTGATGTAATGATTAGGGTTGCAAAGGGGCGGAAAGTTTCCGGTAAATTTCCAGAAACTTTCCCTGGGGAATTTTGGAAATATTCCAATTTGGAAACTTAACAGGAATTTATGGGAATTTATGAGATTTTATGTGAATTAATTGGAAATTTTGGGAAATTTATATAAATGTATAATATTTATATAAAATGCATCATATACAAACATAAATATAAACATTTTATTAGGTCATACCATGAAATAACAGTTATTTATTTTTCGCATTCAATGAAATTTTATTGCAGCAATTGTTACGCTATTAATTTCAGTGTCACATGATCCTTCAGAAACCATTTTAAAATGATGATTTGATAAATAATGTCTGATTTTGATACTTTGATAGTTATTATCAATGTTGAAAACAGTTGTGCTGCTTAATATTCTTTTGGAACCTGTAATACTTTTTTCAGGATTCATTGATGAATAAAAAGTTAAAAAGAACAGCATTTATTTAAAAAAAGAAATACTCTCTAATCTTTTCTAACAATATCACTTTAATATCACTTTTTTCAATTTCACACATAATTTCTGAATAAAAGTATTAATTTCTTTAAAAAAAAAGAAAGAAAAAAATTACTGACCCCACAAAAAAAGTATCACAGGTTATACAAAATATTAAGCAGCACAAAATTGATAACTGAGTATCAAATTAGCATATTAAAATTACTTCTGAAGGATCATGTGACACTGAAGACTGGAGAAATGATGCTGAAAATTCAGCTTTGCATCACAGAAATAAATTATATTTTAATGTTTATTAAAATTGAAAACCATTATTTTAAATAGCAGTTATATTTCACAATATTTCTGTATTTTTGATCAAATGTTCATGTTATGGACTGGGGGAATACACAGTGCATGCAGTAGGTGTGGCCTCAATAGCCCTGCAGTAAGTAGTGTGCTGTGTGAATGTGATTGAGGAATGTGCAGGGTAAAAATTCAACTGAAATTGCATTAAATCTGGTTGTTTTAACCAAAATTATGCTGTAAGATGTTTTTGTCAACTACATTTAAGTACCCCGTTATGGGCTAACCTGCAATTTTGCAAATTCCCTGTTTATTCCCATTAATTCCCGTTAATTCCCATGGAAAGTGTCCAGCTTTGAAAATTCCCGGAATTTTGCAACCCTAGTAACGATCGATGTTAAAGCCAGCAGTTACTATAATAAATATGGTCTTAGCTTAAACACAGTATTAATTCATGTATAAACCACAGACTGGCACATTAAACTCTTAAAAAAGCTTTTTATTAATTAATGGATATCAGAAACTTATTCTACCACAAACCAGCACCATCAATCTTAAATTATTTCAAGTCTCTCAGAGTTTAATTCATGTCGGCAGCTCGACTGCTGTGCATTTTCAGACATTTGAAACGTCATGTTCACTTAATAAATACCGGCTAACTGCACATACATCAAGAGTCTGTGTTCATCTGTCAGCAGAGCAGAATTATATACATTATGAGAGCGGCGTGCGTTACGTGATTGCCGACTTTAGACTATATTAGAAGGTAATTTACAAGAGCAAATTGTGCAACTGATTGCATAATTTTTTTGTTTGCACTGTTTTAGCATCTGATTCAATAAGGAACTGTTAGGTAAACTACACTGTAAAAAAAATATTTTAATAAACAAAACAATTTACTGTGTTTGTCCAATTTATTTGTCCATTGTATTTGAATTGGGAAGTAAGTACAACTCAAAACAGCCCATGGAAAAAGAAACAAAATATAATGAATAGATTTTTTTTTCTTTTACTGTATAGGTAAAATAGCTAAAATTTGTGGTCATATGTGAGATACATGTCACACTGCAAAAATGATGTTCTTACTTGGTAATTTTGTCTTGCTTTCCAATAAAAATACATACAAATTCTTAAATCAAGACACATTTACTTGAGAAGCAAAATTGTTTATGATATTAAGTCTCGTTTTCTGAAAAATGCATCAAAATGAAGCGAGTTTGTGTTTAAAACAAGAACAAATATCTGCCATTGGGGTCAGTGGGGTATTTAGTAACTAAATGTATCTGCGAGCAGCAATTATCGGGGTTCAAGCGCTTTAAGGCCTTTAAGCACACGTGTAAAAAGGTATTATGTTTTAATTAGCAAGCCTGTAACCATCTCAGTCATAGATGGAAAATACCGTTTGCAGTAAACCATAGGAAATATATAGTTTTTAAAGCTTTTTAACAGTTATCGAGGTTGAGCCAAAAACCTAGGACTAAATCGGCAAAGTTGTTTTTTGAAATAATCTCCAATATTTAACGAACAATTTGATGGACAATGGCGGTCCTACAGGCAAAGTTGCATAGAATGAGGAGTTCAGCTATGGGGTATGAATCTCGTGGGCCTCTAGGCCCGGGAGTCAAACGGGCACAGCAAGTTTCATTCTGATCGGCCTCCATTAACCTTGTTTGATAGCTGCTCAAAACTCATTGGCTGATGGCGGACATGTTTTTGAGATACGTCAATGTCCTCATAGACAGTCATGACACCTTGGACAAAGGCAGTGTATGCCAATTGTCAAGTTAATCGGACTAATGGTGATGTAGTTATAGCCACAGAATGAGCTCTTACACAGGTGTACCAAGTTTGGTGAAAATATCTCATTGCATCACGAGTTATAGCCGCTTTAGTAAAAGTGGCTCCACCCACTTCAAACGTTTTGGCGGCTCTTAGGGGCCGTGAATCGAAATTTCAACTTTTTTTGATAATTATTGACAATCAGACTCTAGGGAATCTCCCTGCACTGGTTTGGTTCCGATCAGGCCAAAAACCATGAGCCATTATGTTCTGAGCCATTTTGTACTTTTGACCGCTGCAGCGCCCCCGTCAGGCCAACCGGGGCAAGCCTTGGCGATGTTGTAGACTGTGTGAACACTACCAGCTCTTAAAAGTTTCAAGTCTCTATGACTTGCGGTTTGGTCTGCCTGATCACTTTTAGGGGAGAATGCTGATCCTAAGAAATTTTAACAATTACAACAGGGTTTTAGAGCAACGTGCTTGAACCCTTAAAAAGATGCATGTTTTTGTGCTGAAATATCAACTGTTTAATATTCTGGTATTTACGCTTACGCTTACGCTTATGCATTTGGCAGACGCTTTTATCCAAAGCGACTTACATTGCATTATACTATACATTTGTATCGGAGTATGTGCAATCCCTGGGATCGAACCCATGACCTTGGCATTGCTAGTGCCATGCTCTAACCACTGAGCTACAGGAAAGCCATTGGTATTGCCTTGTATCTGTGAAGGATAAATGCAATGCTGGCCTAGATACTGATCAAACGAGGTTTAAGATTTTGGAAGCTGCTATACTATTCACTGTAAAACACTGCAGCGTTTCCCAAACCATCAAAAGCCTAAATAAATCACAGAAGGCTTATGATGCTTTTGAGAAACACAGTCCCAGTCCTTCAGAGAAATTATCAACTCTTACCACTGTCATCTAAAGTCCTCATAACTTTAAAAATAAAAAAGCATGCCTTTTAGGTTTTCAAATGTGCCTGTAAAGCTCAAGAACACTCTAACCCATTAATAAAACTGTGTTGAGCTTTATGGACGTGATGCACAAATGTTTACCTCTTTGTGGGCTTCACTGGAAATGCGGTTGGTGTAACGCAGAACTTCCAGCTCCATGTCAGTCTTCTGAAGACGACTACAGACAAAGAGAGAGAAAATGTTAATCATGATATAAACAATAACGTGAATATGAAGATATAACATCTTAAAGCATTAATTACAGTGATTTTTACTATGAGAAAAAATGAAGCTACAACTTAAAAACTGTTGGAGACCTTTAATACAAGAATGCAGAATTCAACACACTACTGTTCAAAAGTAACGATTTGCTCACCAAGGCTGCATTTATTTGATTAAAAATACAGTAAAAACAGTAAAATTGTGAAATATTATTATGATTTAAAATAGCTGTTTTCTATGTGAATATATATTAAATTGTAATTTATATCATGTGATCAAAGCTGAATTTTCAGCATCATTACGTCAGTCTTCAGTGTCACATGATCCTTCAGAAATCATTTTAATATGCTGATTTGCTGCTCAAGAAACATTTATGATTATTATTAATGTTGAAAACAGTTGTGCTGCTTCATATTTGGAGGAAACAGTGATACATTTGCTTTCTCGGGACTCTTTAATGAATAGAAAGTTCAATAGAACAACATTAATATGAAACAGAATCTTTTGTAACATTTTAAAAAGCATTTACCATCTCATTTGATCATTTTAATGTGTCCTTGCTGAATAAAAGTATCAATTTCCTTCTCAATGACCTCAATTATTAAACAATGGTTTACACAGGCTCATCTAATCAGAAAGTTTGATGAAGACTGAACGTCTCTGATAAACTTTCAACCCTAATTTTAGCCCAAACACAGCAGGACTGACGTCAGAGAAATCAGCACTTTTTTCTCTCCTTAGTGAGTTAATGGTTTTTTCTTCACCTCCACCATCTATTCCTGGTCGAGCATCTTCACTTGTGTCTTAATGAAGCTGCCTGCATTACTGAAGCATCTTGACATCTCTTATGACTCAGTGTGAATGTACAAACTTTCTAATAACACGTCTAAATATAACACTGCACACACACACTGAGAGATAGAGAGCGGTAACCCATGGTTACGATCAGCGATGTGATTTTTATCTCTATTCCAGAGCACTGAACGTTTAACACACGGATCATGGGATCTCTTTCATCAGGAATTCTGCAGTAAATATGGGGTTTGTTAAACAGTATGAGGATTGATGTTATAAAAATATTTACTTTTCTGATTTGACAACTCATGTTGTTTGTGTGCACGCCTTGAATAGTCAACATGAAATCAAAATTGACACTGTTTTTTTAATACATGTTCTTGGTTTGTGAATAATTCATCAGTGTATGTTATTCGAGAAAAAAAAATATTATATTCATAATTTTTCAGCTGACATCACTATCAATATCTCATAAGCAAAGCAGGCTGTGAATGCAGAATTTTTTACTACTGAACAAGAAGTGTCTTTCGACCTACATTTCTGATGAAGCTCTTTTCTAAAGCACTGATCACAGACTTACAAACATGGAAATGTATCGATAATTCACCACCCATATTAGTAAATAATGTCTGTTTTGGAAAATAAAGGATATTTACTTGTCTTAATTGGTTACGAATCAAAAATTTGGGGTTGATAAGATTTGCTCACCAAGTTTATTTGCATTTACTGCATTTACAGTAAAAACTATAGAAGCTTGTTTCCGCCACGGAATAAAAAAATAAAGGATAATTGCGACTTTTTATCTCACAATTCTGACTTTAAAACTTGCAATTCTGACTTTGTAACTCGCTATTGCGTGAACATAAGTCAGAATTGGTAAATATGAACTCAGAATTGCGAGTTATAAAGTCAAAATAGAGAGATATAAACTCGCAATCCTGAGAAAAAATGTATATCTCGCAATTCTGACTTTATATCTCGCAATTCCGACTTTATATCTCCCAATTCTGACTTTATATCTCGCAATTCTGACTTTATATCTCGCAATTCCGACTTTATATCTCGCAATTCCGACTTTATTTCTTGCAATTCCGACTTATCTCGCAATTCCGACTTTATTTCTTGCAATTCCGACTTATCTCGCAATTCCGACTTTACATCTCGCAATTCCGACTTTACAACTTGCAATTCCGACTTTACATCTCGCAATTCCGACTTTACATCTCGCAATTCCGACTTTATATCTCGCAATTCCGACTTTATATCTCGCAATTCCGACTTTACAACTTGCAATTCTGACTTTACATCTCGCAATTCCGACTTTACAACTCGCAATTCCGACTTTACAACTCGCAATTCCGACTTTATATCTCGCAATTCCGACTTTATATCTCGCAATTCCGACTTTACAACTTGCAATTCTGACTTTATATCTCGCAATTCCGACTTTATATCTCGCAATTCCGACTTTACAACTCGTAATTCCGACTTTATATCTCGCAATTCTGACTTTACAACTTGTAATTCCGACTTTAAAACTCGCAATTCCGACTTTATAACTCCCAATTCTGACTTTATATCTCGCAATTCTGACTTTACAACTCGTAATTCCGACTTTATATCTCGCAATTCCGACTTTATATCTCGCAATTCTGACTTTATATCTCGCAATTCCGACTTTATATCTCGCAATTCCGACTTTACAACTCGTAATTCCGACTTTATATCTCGCAATTCTGACTTTACATCTCGCAATTCTGACTTTATATCTCTCAATTCTGACTTTATAGCTCACAATTGCGAGAATAAAAGTCAGAAGTGTGAGATAAAAAGTCGAAATTACCCTTTTTTATTTTTTATTCAGTGGTGGAAACAAGCTTCCTAACTTTGTTAGCAGCTCTTTAGTATTTGCGAAATGCTTCATCATGGAGAAGCGAACAGCAAATTCTCTCTGGAAATCTTAGGGTAATAAGTGAAGGTGAGGAACAGAAGGAAACAACCATGTTAGCAGGAAAGTGAAGGGAAACCATAATGAGCCGCTTTCCAGCGAGTAATAGAGGAGAAAACCTAATGCACACAACAGCGAGAGAAGCACGCAGACCATTACAGCCAAACACCGGCCTTATAGACCTGCCGGGAGGCTTGAGAGAGAAAGAGAGCGATTGATGGCAAATTGTTTGTGATGTTGTCATGAGAATGAAGAGCTCTCAGTCATGACAGAGTCATTCTGCTGAAATTAGCGTTTCATATGCCTTTCAACAGTGACTCTCTCATGAGAAGAGCATTTGAGTATCATTTGTTGAATATCAAAAATTCACATCTACATGAAGAATAACAATGATTTCAGTATATTTCATAGTGTCTAAATGCTTAATGACGCTCTGTTAATTAAATACAAGAGTGATTAAACAAGCTGATCTTCTCAAACACATTAAGAACAAACTTTTAAAATGATGCAATGACAATCAAAACACAAAAAGATGAAACAATCCAACTTCACCCCTAATGAAGCTCCAGTAATTGCCGTCTACTTTACCTTTCATAAATGATCAAACGTTTGCTAATTGGAATAACTGGCAAACTTGCTTTGATTTTGTTAATTGGACTTTAGTAACAAGCACAGTTTTGAGCTTTAGTTATTAAGACATCAATCACATATAGGCTGCAGAACAAACGTCTAAATCGAGTGAAACACAGTGTTAAAAGGTTCAAATGTTTTGACATTTACATCTGTGATATAAATGACACTCACCACTCCACAATCACAGGGTGCAGCAGGGAATTATTCACCTGAAACCTGCAGGAGAGAAGAAAAACATGATCAAAACAACACAAAATAATGTTGTGTCATTTCCAACACTACATCTACTGTTTTAACATTTCAACCCCCTAATGTTATGTTTGAAAAGTGCTCTTTGTTTGACATTTGCTTTGATATTTTGTATCTAATGCAATGACATTCACACGTTTAATTACTTCCTCATGTATAAATGTTACAGTAACACACAACGGTGAATATCTCTCAAAATATTTCTCAGGAGTCTTTTTGTGCATGAGTCTAAAAGGGTCCGTCTTTTTTATCCGAGCACATGGAGGATTCGTGTGCTACTTTCCCTGGAATGAGTTTCAGGAACAGAACTCTGAATAATGGATGAAACTCACTGGCTGATGCCTTCAAAGGACGCTTCACGACAGGTGCTGCCGCTGTCAGTGTTCACTCCTCGCTACAGACACACAGAGACAGAGACGTTAAACCTTCTCATTATCTCGTTATCCAAGGTAATAGAACAGAAGTAAAATCACACTGTTACTTCCACTGTGGATGTCTGAATATCACATATCCCATAATTCCTAACAGAGGGAGACTTATGAAAGCATACCCAGGTCACTATTCACCCCAAAATGTAAAATAAAATAAAAAGAAATAAAATAAAAAAGAAAATTATATATATATATATATATATA
>RJVU01050255.1:609806-622852 GCA_003731715.1 Anabarilius grahami | reverse complement strand
AATTTATGATATAAAAATTTAAATAAAAAATACAAATTAAAATATAAAATCTATAATATATTATTATTATTACTACATTTTTTATTTAAAATATATATTTTACTCCAAATAACAATAAAATATATGGTTTCCATCCTGAAAAACTTGTAATAAATAAAGATTTTACCAGTGTGAGAAGGACACTTGGCTTCATTTTGTTCAGCACATCAGCAATCTGTGGAGAAAAGCTTTCATTAGAGTTGATAATTTAAGCAAAACATTGTGTGCTTCTAAAAATATCAGTGAAAACCCCTGGACGCCACTGACAGGAACACTAATGAACAAAAGCGAGGTGAGATTTCCTTATGAAAAGAAGAACCAGCGGTGGTGGCAGATATCTGACAGACACCTTAAATGTCAACCAATGAAAGCATGAATCATCAATAATCTTCAGCCAGCGGTACTGTGTGAACAGGATGAGCAAAGGATTCTGGGAAAGAACACCTGAGCTGTCTTATGTGCTCCAAGGAGTGGATAAGAAGCATTTTAAACCCACAGGACAAATCAAACGCAGACTATTTTACCTCAGGGCAGATTTCTAAGCAGAATCCACATTTCTGCCTGATACTTCATCCAAAAGAAATCCATACAGACGACACCAGCACTGAATGTTAAAGGGATAGTTCATCATGTTTTGTTGTTCTAACCTGTAAACTGTTATTTTTATGCATGGGCCACAAAGCATTGTTAAACATCTCATGCAAAAGCAATTATTTAAGAAAGGCCAGGTTCTATTATCCTCTTCTAATACAGCTGTCAGGAAAACAGATTGACCTATGACAACAGACTGAAGAGTAAATGAAGCTTTCAGTGCCTCTCAGTCCTGAACGAATGAACCCAGCGAGAACATCAGATTAATGCCACGCAGGGGGCGAATGCTTAACGTTCCTTATCCAACAAATTACAAACATACCACGTCTAGAGAATATGAGCTGAGGGACAGATCAGGAGATGTTTACGGAGTCAAAACAACATTTAAAATATTGTGCTTATGACAGCATCGACTATACATACTGTATATATTACTCCAAACAGAATCAACCAAAACTAATCAGACATTAAACCAATGGGCTTCCAATAAAACTTAGAGGGATAGTTCACTCAAAAATGAAAATTATCCCATGATTTACTCACCTGCAAGCCATCCTAGGTGTATATGACTCTTCTTTCAGACAAACACAATCAGAGTTATATTAAAAATATCCTGGCTTTTCCAAGCTTTATAATGGGAGTGAATGGTAGCCGAGATTTTGAAGCCCAAAAAAGTGCATTCATCCATCATAAAAGTAATCCATACAGCTCCAGAGGGTTAATAAAGGCCTTCTGGATATTTTTCTTACAAAAATGCATCNTTTTCCAAGCTTTATAATGGGAGTGAATGGTAGCCGAGATTTTGAAGCCCAAAAAAGTGCATTCATCCATCATAAAAGTAATCCATACAGCTCCAGAGGGTTAATAAAGGTTTTTTGGGCTTCAAAATCCCAACCCCCATTCACTCCCATTATAAAGATTGGAAAAGCCAGGATATATAAAAAAATAAATATATATCCGATTGTGTTTGTCTGAAAGAATAAAGTCATATACACCTAGGATGGCTTGAGGGTGATTAAATTAAAGGGTTAGTTCACCCAAAAATGAAAATTCTGTCATTAATTACGGGTGTGGAACGACATTAAAACCCTCATGTCGTTCCACACCCGTAAGACCTTTGTTCATCTTCAGAACATAAATTAAGATATTTTTGATGAAATCCAAGGTATATGACAGCAATATAATCACTTTCAAGGTCCAGAAAGGTACTAAAGACATCGTTAAAACAGTCATGTGACTGCAGTGGTTCAACCTTAATGTTATGAAGAGACGAGAATACTATTTGTGTGCAGAAAAAACTAAAATAATGACTTTATTCAACAATCTCTTCTCTTCGGTGTCATTCTCATACGTTGTTTACGTCCAGTGCTTCCAGGTTCTAGGTCAATATGCCGACTCGTTATTACCCGGCTCCTGCGTCAGCATCACACATCACGTGATCAGCTTTGGCCAATACTGAGCCGGCATTCGGACGTAAACACGGAAGCCTTCACTGTGTTACTGCGTCACCTGCGTAAGGATAATGACAGGGAAGAGAAGAGATTGTTGAATAAAGTCGTTATTTTTGTTTTGTTTTTGCACACTAAAAGTATTCTCGTCTCTTCATAACATTAAGGTTGAACCGCTGCAGTCACATGACTGTTTTAACGATGTCTTTAGTACCTTTCTGGACCTTGAAAGTGCTTATATTGCTGTCTATGGATGAGTCATATACCGCTCGGATTTCATCAAAAATATCTTAATTTGTGTTCTGAAGATGAAGGTCTTACAGGTGTGGAATGACATGAGGGTGAGTAATTAATGTCTGTGCTGCCTGACTAGAGAATACAGAGGAAAAAAGGCTGTCGTCTTCCCTTTAGGCAAATAGGTAGGAGTTCTTCAACACCCATAATGCACTGGGCATATTGCTGTACAAAGCCACTCCCTCCAGTCTGCTATGGATATGCTTGACCAGAGTCAAACACTGTCTGCGTCTGTAATCGCATACTTCCCTACAATAAAGTAGGCGAAAAATAGTATGTGACAAGAGTAGCATGTTTGAATTCACAGATTTCATAAAAGAGTAGGTGAAGTGTCTCCGAATTACCTACTACTTCCGACGGGATTCTGAAGTGTTGATACGATGGACACTTTACTATCCCATGAGGCAACAGAAGAGGATTTATGAATGGCAGTGATGCGACGCAACTGACACTGGTAGGTCACATGATAATGACAACATCGCAAATACAATCCGTCCGCAGCCACTGTCTTGCTTTAGTAGGAAATACTTCTTAGCAAACTTTTAGTCATAATGGTGTCAACTTGTATTGTTCCCGTGTGCAAGAATTTAAAGAGTAGATGTTTAGAGGGTTACTTTCGGTTTCCAGTGAAGGATCTAGCACATCGTAGACAGTGGCTAACATTTCAAATTTGATGACCACAACACAGTGTTTTAGTCCAAACGGAGGGAGAAACTGAAAGAAAATGACATTCTGTCCCAAACCCCAGAAGCAAAACGCCTTCGCATACAGGTTAGAAAATGCGGTAGTACAATCTGTAGTTTTCACGAAAGCCCTGAAGCTATCGAAAGTAAAACGCGTCATCAGATGACTTTTTACTGACAGATAAACGTGCATTTCTCAGTCCAGTTAACACGGAGAACAAGCAAACATTCACACATACTACCGACAAAATATTAATACAATGCAGGTTTAAAGTCTGCGAAGTTACACTTTAAGCAAACACAATAAGGTTTCATTTCTTAACATTAGTTAACTACATTAAAAAACATGAACTAACAATGAACAATACTTCTACAGCATTTATTTAATGTTCATCTCAACATTTACTAACACATTTTTAAGCTCAAAAGTTGCATCTGTTAATAACACATTTGCTAACACTTTATTTTAGGGTCAATTTCTCACTATTGCTTATTAGCATGCATATTACTAGGATATTGGCTGTTTATTAGTACTTATAAAACACATATTAATGCCTTATTCTGCATGACCATATTCTACATCCCTTAAACCTACCCAATACCTAAACTTAACTACCTTACTAACTATTAATAAGCAGTAATTAGGAGTTTATTGAGGCAAAAATCATAGTTAATTGTGAGAATTGGACCCTAAACTAAAGTGTGGCCAACCATTTTTAAAAACTAACATTAACAAGTGTTACCCAAGCAACTGCACTTAATTCTTCTTAAATGCATTCTGTAGTCTTATAATAATATAAAAGTGTATAATGTTTTTACAACAGCAGATGTATATGTTGCAGTTCCTTATAAAAGTTACTGACCAACCGACTAATAATTATTTGATTTTCTCAGCAAAACCCTCGTACCCGTAGAATCAATGTAGACGCTGTGCAGCAGCTGTACATCATCTTAACATTTCTGCGGTATAAATATTTTATAATTTTGTAAGCAGGCCAGGTTTGACATATGACTCTGAAAGAAAGTCACAGGTTTGCAAATAAAAAGGTGCAAAAAATGTCAGGAACACTTTACAATAAGGTTAGGATTAATGCATTAGTTAAACTAACAATGAATTATATATTGTACAGCATTTATTAATCTTAGATAATAAAACAATGGTTCATGTTAGTTCACAGTGCATTAACTAAATTAACCCTTATTTCAAAGTGTTACCATAAAAATATACCTTGCCTTGTTTAAAATTATATATATATATATATATATACACACAGAAAAATCCCCAGAGTTAAATCAACTCTGCTCAGAGTACATATGGTCCCTCTCTAAATAGTGTTAAAGTAACACTGAAGCAGAGTTAAAGTTAATGAGATAATTAAGCAATTAATAAGGCTGTGACTTAAGTCACTTGTAGTTCTTGTTTTTTAGTTATTCAGTGATTCTGCTTGTTAACAGCAGGTGTTAATCACTAATGCGCAATCATTACTTAATTAATTGCTTAATTATCTCATTAAATTTAACTCTGCTTCAGTGTTATTTTAACACTATTTAGAGAGGGACCATATGTACCCTGAGCAGAGTTGATTTAACTCTGGGGATTTTGCTGTGAAATATATATATTATATACTGTATATATATATATACATACATACATACATACATACATACATACATACATACATAAAATCCTGCACTTGGTCTTAAATGGATCAAAAGAATTGTGATCATTTTCTTAATTAAACCAAACATACTGAACAGATGGCAAAGGACTGAAATATTACATTAATCAGAGTTCTGAAAAATAAATAAATAAAATTGTTTTAAACAAATTGCTTACTCAGAGCTATTGTTGAGAAGACAGATTATTGAAGACAGATGAAGGAAAAAGTGACATGCAAGATTAATGGCCAAATTTTAAAACATTTTAACAAATATCCGAGCTTAATTGAGTCTGGCGGCCATGTCAAACACCCTTCATTATTCAAATTTTATGAGTGATCAAGATTAATGGGCTCAAAATGTCAAAAAATCAATGTAAACAAAATCAATAGTGTTTTCATTTGATGTTCTCGCCTACTGGGCTGAATAGCAACACATCTCAATGTAAGTGGAAAATTACTGTCATTAAAGCAATCAGTACGTGCCTGACTGAATATTATGGAGGAGCCGAGCAGCTGTGAGTGTGACGGGATCGGATCAGGACAAACGCCCGAGAACTGAACATGTAACTCCAGCTGCTGCACTTGAACACAAACCAACTGCTCGTTGACAAAAAAATTAATTATCTGCAAAAAATACTCAAGACTAAATCAAGCGCAGTGCATCTCAGCTTAAAACACAATCTGATGCTGAAGTGGATCATTTATACACCACTAACTTCACTAAACTGAATTGCAAAAATAACGAAAGCCTTCCTGAAATCTCCGATCTGCCACTGGATGGACATAAAGATGCTAAAAAGACAACAAAGGAAATACGGAAATCGACATATGAATGACAACTGTATAAATGAAGACACCGTGCAGCAGCTGTACATCATCTTTACCTTTCTGCGGTATAAATATTTTATTATTTTGTGAGCAGGCAAGGTTTGACTTATGACTCTGAATTACTTATTTATCATTTAACGTCATATCTGCATAAAATGCTATATTCATGACAAACTCAAGAGGAATAACATTGAAAATAATCATAATACACTACATAAAAAATAGTGTTTTTGTCTTGTTTTCCAGTACAAACATCCATCTCAACATTCTGAAATAAAGATACATTTACTTGAGTATAAAAATGACAAAAGATGAAGTCTTTTCTGAAAAAAATATCATAATGAAGTGAGTTTATGCTTAAAATATGAACAAATATCTGCCAATGGGGTCAGAAAAATAAACTTAATTGAAAGGGAAAACAAGATTATTTTTCTTACCACTTTGGCAGATATTTGTTCCTTGTTTTAAGCAAAAACTCACTTAATTTTGATTTTATTTTCCCCCCAGTAAATGCATCTTGATTTAAGAATGTTTAGATATTTGTACTGGAAAACAAGACAAAAATACTGAGGAAGAACATCCTTTTTTGCAGTGTAACAACAATATTTCGATTAATTGCATACAATAACTTAATATCTCTACAAACAAAAACAAAAAAATACATAAATGAAAATAACAACAATATTATTACCAATAATAACAAAAACATATCTTTCAATTTGATATTTGATATTTCCCCAGGAGTAACTTTCTTAAAAATGTCCATTAATGTACTTTCTGAATAAAAACATGCAATAAAATATGCATAAATAACATAAAGGCAATTCATCCCCTTTCTGTGTGACCAATTCGACATCTCGTACATACAGTCTGGTCATTTCTATTTTAAAAATTAAAACAAATGTAAGGCATTTTCATTTTTGACTTCTTATGAAACTGAAAGTAAGTCATACAGGTTTGTAAATAAAAAGGTGATTCCCACAGAAAAAAATAGTGGTAATAGTTATAATAAAGGTCTCATTTGTTAATATTAGATAATTCATTAGCAATCATGAACTAGTATATTTTTACTGTATTTATTAATACTGCATTAACAGATACAGCCTTTGAATTTAAAAACAGAATTGCAAAAAGAATGAAATCTCCAATACGCCATTGGTTTGACAAAAAGGCGCTCAAAATGAACAGAAAAGGGAAAGTCATCATATTTTTTGCATCATGTCAAGTGAACTCCTACAGCAGCGACAATCAAACCACGACAGCATCTTGTGATTAAATTCAACAAATGCAAAGACATTCACACAGTCCGAGGACTCTCAAAGTCATTCTTGCGTATATTATCTAGCAGCTGAGGGCAACAGCCGAAGACGGGGATGTTTTTTTAATGTCAAAGACTCTCAGCGTGTCATGCATCCCGATGCGGCCCGTCTCAGGGTCTGTTAGCGCTCGGGATTAAACACGGGGAGTTTGTGGGTGTTGTGTATTTGCCTTGGAGATTTCATTTGTTTTGTAAGATTACAGATATCTCCCTCTGTTTTCTGCTCCCAGCAGCTCTGTTTGCCTTCTCAAATGATCTGTTTAAGCAGCGCTGAGAGGAACCTCAGGAGAAGGTCATTAACGCTCACGCACACAAAGACAAGAAAAGAGTTGAGGAGAGATTGCGATGCACTTGTGCATTCCAATGAAAAAGGGAAAACACAAAAACATCTTCTTCTTGTCATTACCACCACTATATATAACAACCAGGCCAATATCTGGCCATTTCAATATCATTGCGATGGCAGTAACCGTTCAAATGGAAGTAAAAAATGACATATATGTATATGTATGTACACTAGGGCTGCACGATTAATCGCATGCGATTGTCACGCGCATTTCGTCAGTAAAGCCGGTTCCCTGATTACCGCTAAATCACCATCACCTGCTTTTAAATGGAGCGGCATTTAAAAGTCAGAGCCGTAGATCACTGACAAGCCACGCAATATCGCGTTCATATCGCAGATGAATCGCCTTCGATAATGAACGCGATATTGCGTGGCTTGTCAGTGATCTACGGCTCTGTCTATTAAATGCCGCTCCATTTGAAAGCAGGTGATGGCGATTTAGCAGTAATCAGGGAACCGGCTTTACTGACGAAATGCGCGTGACAAATCGCATGCGATTAATCGTGCAGCCCTAATGTACACATACACAACAGTTCTTTCTGGTTCTCGAATCTGATTGGCTGAGAGCCGTGTGATATTCTAGTGATAACAGCATTCCTACCTTTTCACCGTTTGTATCACTCCGCTTGAATCGACTGTCATGGCGTCCGAGCAAATCCACCGTAATTTTTACAAATACTACACTTGTTGTTCCACGAACTACGTTTTTTTAGACGAGAATGTAGTTGTTTAGACCTGAAATATGTGACTCATATTTAATCATAGCACCTATTTTACAATTTGTTCAGATGTTTTCGGAGATGTGAGCTCCAGGCCGTCAACGGTCGTTCAGTGCTCGAGTACCCGCCGAGAACAGCTTCATCTCAGCCAGTGCTTCGGGGATTTGCTGCTGGCTCTAATAGTGGTTTAAACATGAGATATAGTTAATTTTGGGTACATAAAACAGGCATTTAATAATTGTATAATTACGTTTGACTGAATTGTACAACTGTGTTTATTTCCTATTATCATTTATAATGGCTATTGTTCTTTATTTAAATATTGTTGTTCAATAAATATTTTATATAATTAATATGTTGTATTTGGTGTTGAGAAAGGGTTCATTAGTGCGTAATATGGATTGAGTGAAAGTTACATTAACACGCCTTTAGATGGCAGCAAACTTACGAGGGAATGAGTCAGTCATAAGACACTTTTAAAATTGAAAGGAACTTTATAAACAAAGGACATCGTTTCAGAGCTGTTATGAAAAATTCCCTTAACTGCAAAAAGGACAAATACAAAGATCGCTTTCTTCAGCAGACATTCAAAATGATTTTTATGATGGATATAATATCATCGACCTGAAAAATTAATGTTATATCAGACCAGTGTTGGGTAAGTTACTTCAAAAAAGTAATTAATTACTAATTACTAATCACATCAATATTGTATTTAAAATACTTTTCTAATTACTCTGTCTGAAAAGTAATTTAATTACTCAATAAGTAACTTACTAATTACTTCTTAAAATCCCTATAAACCTAGACCGGATAGACAATAGAAAGGAAACTCTTAATAATTTAGTCAAACATGGAATAGTTTACATTTACATTTACATTTATGCATTTGGCAGACGCTTTTATCCAAAGCGACTTACATTGCATTATACTATACATTTGTATCTGAGTATGTGCAATCCCTGGGATCGAACCCATGACCTTGGCATTGCTAGTGCCATGCTCTAACCACTGAGCTACAGGAAAGCTTATTTTATAGCTTTTTAAAACATTTTAACTTCATTAAAACACATACTATAATACTTTTATTTACTTTATAATACTTACACTTTTTTTAGTAACAAATAGGGATGTCACTATACCAAAAATCTAGTAGTCGGTACCAATACCACCATAAGTGCACAATACTCGATACCACGGTAAAAATATATAAAAATACAAATAAAACAATGCTATATTTTTTTCCCCAGGTAGGTCTAATAGTAGTAAGTAAAAATAAGAAATTGAATAATCAAATATAAAATAACTCTGCATAGTCATAGCTGTATAAATTAAATATAAATTAATCCTTATTGAAGCTTTTCTTTTGTTGTTTGATTATCATTTATACAGACAGTCAATAGTAGACAGCAGCTTGTTTTAAAGGCTGCTGTCACTAAGACCTAATGGACGGAGACAATGCTGTTACACATGCTGTTCACATTCACATAACCAATGCGAAAATATGCCTAAACGGGCATTTTGACATAACTGTGTGCGTATTTGTACGTTTATGTGTAATAAACAGCGAAAAATTTACACTCGCGAGAGGCGGCTATGTGTGTGCGCTTTGGCCGACTGATGACCGTCTCTCAGAGAGAGCGCACAGTTTTTTTCTCACTAGGACATTTTACCGTAATGTTCTTGCCTACCTGTGTCAAAAAAGTGAAGTGATTGGAATATTTCCATTCTGCAAAACATTCTCGCTTCTGCCGACATTCAATATTGATTTAAACAGAACTGTTGAACTATTTACATACAGTATGTAACGCAAGTACATTATAAGTAACTGTAATTAAATTACCTAAAAATGAACAGTAATCCCTTACTTTACTTTTTCAGTGGATAAGTAATATAATTACCGTAGCACGTAACTTAGTAACGCAGTACACCCAACACTGATCAGACACAGTTAATGCTCGCTCAGGCAATCTCTCTCTCTCGCTCAATAATACTGTACAAAATACAATCAGACAAAAGAGGATTTTTAAAGACACTCCGTTGTTATTTCTTATTTATTTACACAACGAACCGTTGTCTAAACGCAATATCACACTCGTAGCCGTGCGTTATGGCTGTATATCAGCACACTGTGATTACCTACGGCTGAATCACAGCATGCCGATATACAGCCATAACGCACGGCTACTCATGTGATATTGCTCATATAAATACCTTGTTATGCATCTGAAGTTACACTTTTCTTAAACATAGCATTCATGCTGTGAGATTATAAAATGCATTGAGACGTGATGAAAGATGTCCATCTGACAGGTCCACATCAACATGCACAGCCCTAACAGGAACATAATATACAGGTCCTTCTCAAAAAATTAGCATATTGTGATAAAGTTCATTATTTTCCATAATGTAATGATAAAAATTAAACTTTCATATATTTTAGATGAATTGCACACCAACTGAAATATTTCAGGTCTTTTATTGTTTTAATACTGATGATTTTGGCATACAGCTCATGATAACCCCAAATTCCTATCTCAAAAAATTAGCATATTTCATCCGACCAATAAAAGAAAAGTGTTTTTAATACAAAAAAAGTCAACCTTCAAATAATTATGTTCAGTTATGCACTCAATACTTGGTCGGGAATCCTTTTGCAGAAATGACTGCTTCAATGCGGCGTGGCATGGAGGCAATCAGCCTGTGGCACTGCTGAGGTGTTATGGAGGCCCAGGATGCTTCGATAGCGGCCTTAAGCTCATCCAGAGTGTTGGGTCTTGCGTCTCTCAACTTTCTCTTCACAATATCCCACAGATTCTCTATGGGGTTCAGGTCAGGAGAGTTGGCAGGCCAATTGAGCACAGTAATACCATGGTCAGTAAACCATTTACCAGTGGTTTTGGCACTGTGAGCAGGTGCCAGGTCGTGCTGAAAAACGAAATCTTCATCTCCATAAAGCTTTTCAGCAGATGGAAGCATGAAGTGCTCCAAAATCTCCTGATAGCTAGCTGCATTGACCCTGCCCTTGATAAAACACAGTGGACCAACACCAGCAGCTGACATGGCACCCCAGACCATCACTGACTGTGGGAACTTGACACTGGACTTCAGGCATTTTGGCATTTCCTTCTCCCCAGTCTTCCTCCAGACTCTGGCACCTTGATTTCCGAATGACTTTGGACCACTGAGCAACAGTCCAGTGCTGCTTCTCTGTAGCCCAGGTCAGGCGCTTCTGCTGCTGTTTCTGGTTCAAAAGTGGCTTGACCTGGGGAACGCGGCACCTGTTGCCCATTTCCTGCACACGCCTGTGCACGGTGGCTCTGGATGTTTCTACTCCAGACTCAGTCCACTGCTTCCGCAGGTCCCCCAAGGTCTGGAATCGGTCCTTCTCCACAATCTTCCTCAGGGTCCGGTCACCTCTTCTCGTTGTGCAGCGTTTTTTGCCACACTTTTTCCTTCCCACAGACTTCCCACTGAGGTGCCTTGATACAGCACTCTGGGAACAGCATATTCGTTCAGAAATTTCTTTCTGTGTCTTACCCTCTCGCTTGAGGGTGTCAATGATGGCCTTCTGGACAGCAGTCAGGTCGGCAGTCTTACCCATGATTGCGGTTTTGAGTAATGAACCAGGCTGGGAGTTTTTAAAAGCCTCAGGAATCTTTTGCAGGTGTTTAGAGTTAATTAGTTGATTCAGATGATTAGGTTAATAGCTCGTTTAGAGAACCTTTTCATAATATGCTAATTTTTTGAGATAGGAATTTTGGGTTTTCATGAGCTGTATGCCAAAATCATCAGTATTAAAACAATAAAAGACCTGAAATATTTCAGTTGGTGTGCAATGAATCTAAAATATATGAAAGTTTAATTTTTATCATTACATTATGGAAAATAATGAACTTTTATCACAATATGCTAATTTTTTGAGAAGGACCTGTATAGACTATTATCATAAACTTATCTTTTTAAATGGCTTTTGTTCTATTTTAACCTAAAAAATAAGCAGCAATTACAGTGTCAACTCTGAGACATTCTGACCTCCTCACACTGAGGCACAATCGTTCACAATTACATTTCTAAATGAGGGTCATTAAGACAAAACTAAGAACAAAACCCCCTTTCACATGCTTCATCATTATATACAGTACATGTCATTCTGAAAACCTGTCACCTTAGGCAGGATGGGCATCACCAGACCAGCATGCATTGCAGAAGTACTCTCTTTTAATCTGGATCCGAGAGAATCATCTTAACTTGTGCAGTTTGCAGAGGTCAATGGATGAAGATTCAATTTGAACTTCAATATAAATTGCTGTAGTTGCCGTCAATCAACTTTTAACTGAGCTCATACCAATGCAATGAAGGATTGCCTTTCATGTGATGAAGGACTGTCTTAGAATTTGGCCAAAATTAGGCATCTTTGAAATGATAAAAAAATATGTACCCTGAACGCAATGTGTCACTTGGAATAAAAGTGTCTGCCAAATGCAAAAACATAAAAGTCATTTTTCTGCCTTTTGGAAAGGACTTAAAATGCTGTCTTGGAAGCTCACTTGATTTTGGAAGCAGAGCTCTTGACAAGCAAAAAGAAATAGAAAAAAACATCTTTGAGGGCATTTTAAAACATAGCGAATTATTCATAATGCAAGCATGACTGCTTTCTACATGTGGAGAACTGACCCATGGCTAGAGGCGCCGATATCCCAGCTAACAACTCACAATTACACTTAAACTGCTGCTTCTTAACATGCTGCGTGTGTTTGATACAGTTCGAGAAAAATAATTATCTCCCAGAGACTGCAGGGATCTAAATTGCTATATGCTCTCATTTAATTTATTCTGAGGGTCTTCTTGCTGCCTTTAGGATTTTAAAATGTGAATTTCCTATAAAAGTTCTCATTAGTGCACTGACTTTTAACAAAATTAACTAAATTTCGGTCAATCAGGATGGATAACCTGCTATCTAACTATTTTGTATTAATTTGACCATTAAATCAGCACCAAAACTCATCACAAGCTAATCTAACTAATCACAAAATGACTAAATAAAATAAAAAATTATAATATAAATTATGAATATTTATGATTACTATTATTATTATTATTATTGTAGTAACATTAA
>RJVU01050255.1:589339-601597 GCA_003731715.1 Anabarilius grahami | reverse complement strand
CTGTGAAAAATAACATTTATATAATCTAATCTAATCTAATCTAATGTAATATAATATAACAATATAATATAATATGATATTCATAACAAGACATGACATAAAACAATCTGATTAAACCCACAAGCCTGCATTTCGCATGAAGGAAGACCTTTGACTATCTTTGTGTATTACTTTATATCAGCGTTTTTTTATATTCTTTATTCTTTACTCTGTGCCAGATTATGATCCTCCCATTTCTCCCTTCCACACCGGAATAGGAGACACAATATTGTGCATTTGATGGAATTTCTTTAAAATGAAATTATTTGGATTGCAAAATGCACACTTATTGAGGTTCTCTCGAATAATTGCAATTAGATCGAATAACCACGATCAGACGCTTAATCAACAATCGCGACGGGCCTAGTATTAGTACATGTTGAAATTACCATGAACTAAGATTAATAAACGCTTTAGAAGTATTTTTCATTGTTAGTTCATGCTAACAACATCAGACTCAGCACCTGTCTGAAGACATCGTCGGTGTCGGTGCAGTATCTCTGCTTCTGCTCTCCTCCCTGAAGAACCACCACAGATCCAGCCCGTAGATCCTTCTCAGCTTTCAGGCCTCGACACAAACGCTGTCGGTTTTCTGCAAACAGGGCGGCCGATACTCTCAGGGTATCATTTCCCAGCCAATACACTGCCTTCCTGTCATAGACAACACAGAAACACACATGTTATTCACATAAAACACTGCAAATCAAGCACTTTAACCACAATGTAAGGCTCTTTCCCTTACTCATTCAGATGGTATAAATTGTTGTTCATTTTAGCTACAAAGAAGTACGTATCTTGATCAAAAAGAGATGAAACTAAAATCTTTGTGACTGTAACACAGCTGTTACGCAAGAGCTGGATTTGATCCCATGAATTCTTTCTGCAGGAACAGCTGAAAAACATTACGACCGCAGGCGAAACTTAAAGGGATATTCACATCTTTTCTAAATACGTATGCTGCCATTTAAAGTTTTGAACACCTTCATGCTGCTTTTTCCCCCAGTTTATAATAACTAAGATCCAAAAAAGCAACATGAACGTATCAAAGTTTCATAACAGCAAAGCTTCTAAATTTCTGTCTGTTCCTCAATCAAAAGCAAGTTATTATTCTCTGTTTACCTCAATCCATCATGTTCAGATTAAAAGAAATCCATATCAGAAATAGACATGTGCCGATATTCGGTAATACAATATATCACGATAATGAATATGCACAATGTTGTAACCGTGGGCACCTCAACATACCGTGAATAATTATTTATTAAGAATTATTCAAATTTTTATATTACATTTTACTTTACCCATCAACCATATAAAATGCACAACAAACAAACCCAACATGCATGAGAAGCACATGGCGTTCACTCTCTGACAGCAGAGGGCGCTGATGGAATAGCAGAAATGCAGCGGTTACCCCGGAAACCCAGTAAACAAAGCAGCTGTGGTACTACAGTATTTAAAATGCTTCAAAACAGCCATTTTCCTGATGTTGTTCATCACAGCACCAAATTCTTAATAGTTAAAGACTTAATTTATTTTCAAATTAAACATTTTTTATATTTATTTAGTACAACATGATTGAAAATGTTCTGATTATTTGTTATTGTTCAGTAACACTTGATGACCTAAGGCTTCATTACTTAACATGTTAACTCATTATTACCAAACTGACAATGAAAAATACTTATATTATAGCATTTAAAATAGAATTTATTAATCTTAGTTAATGTTCATTTCTAGTTAATGTTTATTAACATTACTAAAATCAAAAGTTGTAATTATTATTTAATGGACCTAAAACTAACAATGATAAGTTGCATGTTTTAACTATTATTAACAAAAAATAATATCTTCTGTATCAATTGCTCATTCTTAATCTTAGTTAATGCATTACCTAACGTTAAATAAAAAAACCTTATATAGTGTTACCTGTTGTTCTTTATAATTCTTTTGCACTTTAATCTGTTTTTAATTTATTTTTTATTGTACTGTTTTATTGTATTTAAATGTTCAGAGTTATTTTTGTTATAACAAATAGAGTTCTTAAACCTGTTATAGTAATGACAACACAACTTATTTCAATATCGTGATAATACCGTGATAAAAGCTTCAGCAATTATTGCAAAATGAAAATTTGATACTGTCAGAAACACATTATGCTTTTGATTAGACTTCTTTTACACCCTAAAATGCAACTTTCTCATATAATCTAACATTAAAATCACGCTCACGCTTGACTAAAAGGAAGACAAAGCTCTTTATCACTGATAGTGTGTGTAAAGATTAACAGTTATCATGGGCGTCTGCACAGTACGTGGTCAAAGGTCACAGCTCACATTCATGATCCTTTTACACGCTCACTCCTGTTAAATCACACATCCTGATAAAAAAAAGAGGATAATGTACAGTCAGCAGGTCATTATCACAAAATAAACCCCAGCAGGATGATCAGTAGATGAAGCGGAGAGGCCTGCTATCAGCCTGAGGGGTTATTTTATGATAATGACAGGCACATTATTCTGCTTATTATATGGCTATTTAAAAAAAAAAAACAGATGGACATGAATTATAATATTTGAGTTGCAGGTAATGTTTCAGATTTGCTTCCTAAGAGGAAAAAAAAAATAAAAATACAAAGTGGTCTAAAAACAAAATCAAAACTGCAACAACATACAACATGTACACTACCATTCAAAAGTTTGGACACATTACTATTTTTAATGTTTTCAAAAGAAGTCTCTTCTGCTCATCAAGGCTGCATTTATTTGATCAAAAATACAGAAAAAACTGTACAAATTTGAAAAATTATTACAATTTAAAATAATGGTTTTCTATTATAATATACTTTAAAATATAATTTATTTCTGTGATGCAAAGCTGAATTTTCAGCATCATTACTCCAGTCTTCAGTGTCACATGATCCTTCAGAAATCATTCTAATATGCTGATTTATTACAAATGTTGTGCTGCTTAATATTTTTTTATAACGTGATACTTTTTTCAGGATTCTTTGATGAATAAAAAGTTAAAAAAGAGCATTTATTTAAATTAAATCCTTTGTAACAATATACACTACTGTTCAAAAGTTTGAATTCAGTATTTTTTTTTCTTTCTTTCTTTCTTTTTTGAAAGAAATTAATACTTTTTTTCAGCAAGGATGTGTTAAATTGATAAATAGTGATAATAAAAATTTATATTGTTAGAAAATATTTCTATTTTGAATAAATGCTGTTCTTTTTGACTATTTATTCATCAATGAATCCTGAAAAAAGTATCACAGTTTCCAAAAACATATTAAGCAGCACAACTGTTTCCAACTTTGATAATAACTGAGTATCAAATCATCATATTAGAATGATTTCTGAAGGATCATGTGACACTGAAGACTGGAGTAATGATGCTGAAAATTCAACTTTGCATTACAGAAAAAAATTATATTTTAAAGTATATTACAATAGAAAACCAATTATTTTAAATTGTAATAATATTTCACAATATTAGAGTTTTTTTCTGTATTTTTGATCAAATAAATGCAGGCTTGATGAGCAGAAGAGACTTCTTTCAAAAACATTAAAAATAGTAATGTGTCCAAACTTTTGAATGGTAGTGTATATACTACTACTAATAATAATAATTCAATGCAAATTTGATCTCTGAATGCCATAAATGACCAATCAGAACCAAAAATACACTAAGAAGACATGCAATAAAATCTGTTATTTTTGCATTTTGCATATTTGTGTCAAAAGCAGTGCCCTATAAAATAATATACTTAATATATAACTGTTTTAAACAACATTTTATAGACATTTTGACACTACTGAAATGTGTAATATACAAACAAACACATGAGCACTGAAATGAGCTGCAAAAATCGATTAAAAATGTTAAACTTATAAGGAAATGATGACCTTTTGGATATATTTAACCTAAAACTTTGATGCCAAGACAAAGTTCAAACATAATTGGTTAACTTTCACCTAGTTATCAAGCATCGCTCCTTTACCATGGTATTACTACAGTACGTTCTTGTAAGGGAACCTACACCACCCAGAATCAACTAAAAGCATTGTTTATTCGCAAAACAACACAGAAACAAAAGCTGAGACGCCAATTAAAGAAGAAAAAAAACAGAAAGAAGAGAAAACTTAAAAACGCATCTGCATGTAAAACACCGAGCTCCGCGCATGCGCAGGAGTGAACACCTCTGCATGCGTTTAATGTTGCGTGATTATGAATAAAATAAATATCTAGAGTAAAATAAAACACTGGAAACTCACTGCTGTGAGGATGCCATGCTGCTGCTGCTGCTGCTGCTGCTCAGCTGAGAGATCGAGTCATGTGATCAAGAGCAGCTGATCACTGCGCGCGCGTGCACTCGATCACATGACCGCGCCTATTGCTCAATGCTCGTGTGAAACTGATGACTAGAGAAGTTACTGCACAGATTTTATCCTTCAGAACATACTGAACCTGTTTTTAAAACATAAAAATAAAGTGCAATGCAATGTATTATTTACGTACAGTAGGTACAGTAGGTAAAATACATCTTTTTGTCATCCAATTAGACATTTCTTTACTGTTCAGTGCAGTCAAACTCATTTTAATTTTGTCATACAGCACCACAAAATGTCAGTTATATTGTTTTTAGGTAATTTAATACAATATAGTCAATACATTAACATTTTTGACGTCAGAATGTGTATATTGAGTAGATTAGATTCTTCCAATGTGGTCTGTAATGTTTAAGTATTTAACTGAAATTGATTTAATATAAACTTCTATAGGTGGATATTAATATCATGTTGTGTGTGTGATGACATATTAATGACTTATATTGAAAAATGACAATGCATTTGCACAACTCTGACAGCATTTGAGTTTACTATTACATTTACAGTCAACATGAAATCAAAATTGACTGTCTTAGTACATGTTCCTGGTTTTATTATGCACAATTTATCAGTCGACTTTATTCTATGAAAAATAATGCTGGTTAAAGGTGCAATATGTCATATTTTTCCAGTAAAATATCCAAAAACCACTAGGCCAGTGTTATATATTTTGTTCACTTACAATATCCCAAATGTTTGCAACTTTTTGTGATTTTTTTGCGAGTACCGTGCACTCAAAAAAATTAACTTTCACTGTTGTTAGTTTCACTCAAACCACCCTTGTTCACATTACTTAAAAAACTCATGTAACTACATGAACGTAATTTAACTGCGTTGTTTCTACTAAAATTGAGTATTGTCAGCTTTACTTAGTAAGTGTTTGTTCAGTCAACTTAACATTGCTGTGTAAAACGCACACATTATTGTTGACAACTAACTGTGCAATGGATCCGTAGTTCCCAGCATGCTTTGCAACGGACTGCATTAGGGATTAAAGTGTTATTTTATGTGTTTTTCAGTAAAGGGAAAGATGTTTTTTATGTTAGTCTTTAATGTTCAGTTATGTTGGACATTTAGAGTAGTTTCTGTAATGTTTTTGAATTTTGTGGTTATGCAGAAGAGTGTTGCCTGTGTTTAGGCTGTGCGCACTCATATACGCATGTTTATAGGATGAAATTCCTGCTCTCAATTCAATTGAGTTTGTTCAATTAGTTATTTTTTGAGTGCATTTTGGGGTGAGGGGCTGCATTCTGATATGTTGTATCCTTTTTATTTAAATGATTATTCAAAAAAAAAAATGTGTTCACCTTACGTAATCAACATAACATTATTAAGTAAACTGCTCATATAAATATTATGTAACAGTGACATTTAAATGATTTGTACTTACTCAAAGAAATTTTGTCAGCTTTACTTGAATTTCTTTTGTTCATTCAACTAAATAGTTTTTTGTACAAATTACTCAATGTTGCGTGGAACCACTTGACACTTATTTTTTAAGTAAATCCAACAATTAATTTTTTTGAGTGTGCTTTACCATGCCTCAGAGGAAAACATTGTTGCTCAATCGCTCCAGCTCCTCGTTCAGCTCCCACAACACTCGCTCCTGCTCTGCTTCACACTACAGTACAGGTCTATTCAAAACAAAGGCGTAGCTTGATGACGCCAAGTATTAGAGCGGAATCTTGGGACATGTGGTCTTCACCTCAACGGACGGTGCAAAATAATTGGGATAGGATTCGGGGAAGAAATCGTGTTCATGAATGTGATTATTAACGTTACTGTAGTGTGAAGCAGAGCAGGAGCGAGTGTTGTGGAGCTGAACGAGGAGCTGGAGTGATTGCGCAACACACGCCTCACGAGCAGCGGGACTTTTATTATGACACAGTCGCCGCTTCCGCTTTTCCGGTCATGAGTATGAGGTAACGCAGCTCTGTTTATCATAGTAGATACATTTGAGAGTGTTGAAAATGATGTTATAGAGTTACTCTGTGTGTTCCCTCAGTGGCTGCTGTGAGACACTGTTACACACTGCAGTAAGATAGATCGATTTTACAATATCATACTAAATTCTGGATGGCTTGTGTTGATAAATGTTACGCAATTAATTTTAAAACGTATTGTATGCTGGAGAAAATGCTGTATTACTGTTACTAAAAATAAAGCTGTATCTGATTATGCTATGTTAGCTACTTCACAAAATAGTGTTTTTCTCTGAGGCGTGGTAAAGCATGGTACTCGCAAATAGATTTAAACAATAAGACTAGACGTGTTGAGCTATATAACAATAATTCGTTTTCTGTCTATAAAAATATATCAAAACAGTTGTTCTCTTGCCTATTAAAACGTGTAAATATTAATGCGTCTTTGGTGTTTCCACGGTTTCTACAAAAAGCTAGGGTAACGCGGGTATGACGCAATTGACAGGCGACTCCTCGCACGTCCCAGAGTCTTGGTTAAAATTGCAATTTTCTCATAATTTACAAATATTTGCAAACATTTGGGATATTGTAAGTACTTGCAAAATATAATATATAATTGGGGGCAGTCGTGGCCTAATGGATAGAGAGTCGGATTTGTAACCCAAAGGTCATGGGTTCGAGTCTCAGGTCCGGCAGGGATTGTCGGTGAGGGGAGTGAATGTCCAGCGCTCTCCCCACCCTCAATACCACGACTGAGGTGAGATCCTTGAGCAAGGCACCGTACCCCCAACTGCTCCCCGGGCGCCGCAGCAATGGCTGCCCACTGCTCCGGGTGTGTGTTCACGGTGTGTGTGTTCACTGCTGTGTGTGTGTGCACTTGGATGGGTTAAATGCAGAGCACAAATTCCGAGTATGGGTCACTATACTTGGCCACATGTCACTTCACTTCACTTCATATAACACTGGCCTTGGGGTTTTTGGATATTTTACTGCAAAAGTCTTACATATTGCACCTTTAATGGGAATTAAAGGGATTTAAATGGAATTTGGGGTAACATATGCCAACTGTAAAATATTTAAACATAAATATAAACGTATTGTTTGGTCATAAGCAGACATGTATGCAAACTAATATAAAATAAAATATAAAAAGGCGAGAGATTGCTCAAAACTGCACGTGTGTTGAACACCTATGTATGCATATGAGTCAAATTAAGTATACTTTGCAAGGCTGTGTGTTCGACTGTTCACGTACGCTAGCGTATGCATAAAAAAATGAAGTATACCCAGGGCTTAATAGCAGAAGAGTCATTCCATGAAACCGGTATGATTTTGACTTACACATTTTTTTTTTTTTTACCAAAATGTATTATTACTTTTCTGAACACCGCACAACATTAATGACATATTTAACTTTCAGAAAAACATATTTTCCCATCTCAGGCATCAAATCCCTATTATTATTTGTCATTATTTTAAATTATGGACACTATGGGAGCTCTCTGAATATTATTAGAAAATGTATTTGTGATAAAATCAACATTTTCCTATTAATCAGATGTCCCTCACACTAATTCAGTAACTGCAAAGTTACATAAAGTCTCACACTTTTGCTACTAAAGCCTGAAATGGGCACTTTTGGTGACAGAAACCTCATCATTTCTGATCAAAGGTGTAACTTCAGAATTTGAACTAAAATCGGTATTCTTATGATTGCTCTGAACATTTCAGACAGAATTCAACTAACTTTAAATTACTTTTTCATAAACTCAACAAAAAAAATAAAATAATAAAAATGTAGGTGTGACGGTGTTGTGTTTTTCTGCTCAAATTGGCCACTGCTCTAAATCTAGTGAATAAATGGAGAGCACATGACATGCATGATATTAAGAAATCAAGAATAATGTTGAAATAACAAAGATAAATTTCACAAGTAATAGTTTTCTATCTTTAATTGATGTAACGGGATTGAGTCGTTAAGCTCGACATACACAATTTCACAAAATAATTTAGTTATAATTATTAAAGAAGGTGGTAACTTGCCTGCGTCTGCTCACAGTGTTGTTCAGAAGACTTCTATGATGTCACTTCCTATTAATGATGTCACATAAGTATCAGTTCATTATGGTTTGTGTAACGGGGTTGAGGGGTTACTGAGGTACGGAACTAAATGATGTGATTTTAATGAATAATCATGAATTCACTTAGAAAAAACAAATACCAGCAATAAAGCACAGATGGATATTAATGGGAATGGCAAAATGAAGGGACTTTTTCAAATTGTATTATTCATATCCTAGGTACACTTTAATAGAAGGCCTTGAGGGACATGACAAAATAGGTGGTGTCAATTGAAAAAAACAAAATAATTTCTAATATGAAGATAAAATGTATGTCATGTTTAGGAGGAGACATTTCAATTAATACAAAAAGCTTTAAAAAAATATATTTTGGTGACCCAATTGATAAAATACACTGAAAAAGGTCAGAGGGAATCAAATAGTACCGGTTTCTTGGAATGACTCAGATAATGATAACTTGACCTACAGACCTTCACATCCCATTCAATTGTGAATGTGTTTTCTTGTTAACTTTGTGAACATTAAAGGCTGTCTATGGAGGGACAGAAATCTCTCAGATTTCATTAAAAAGATCTTCGTTTGTGTTCTGAAGATGAACATAAGTTTGCGGCTTTGGAACAAGGTGAGGGTGATAATTAATGGCAGAATTTTAATTTTTGGGTGAACTAACCCTTTAAAATGTGCGCTCAATACTCAGCCTACTCTGATGTCTTTTGTTGGGTGTAAAACATTCAGCGCATTAAACCATAACAGAGCAAAACCATCTGTTAAAATGAGTTTTTCATCTTTCATTGGTTTATAATTCCTCTGAACGTAACGCAGCGATGGCGCTTTGAGCCCGAGAGAGGTATTTTCTGCAACACCATTACAAGTTTTTCTCCTCAAGGAAATTAAAAGACAATTTGAAGATGGCACAGTACAATCTATTGCTGTATCATCCCTCTTTTTTTATCATTTAATCCTTTCAGGATGTGTCCCTTTCCGTCAGGGCTAGATTTGTGGATCTTATCATCAGCCCCAAACTCTAAAATAATAATATAACAACTGCAGAAAAAACACACAATTGTGTTTGTTTCACATTCCCTACAGATGTTGCATTAACGGTCTAATAAAAGAAAGTCTGTGGGAAACGAATAGATGCATTTAAGCAAAAAGCTCTTCCTGCTGTCCTTTGTCTAATGTTTCTCGTGACAGATAACCACATGACTCCATCAGATAAATTTGCATACAGTTGCCTCGATATGACTTTTTTCTTGTGGTTTTTAAGGAGCCCTGTGGCTTTGATGTTGTAATTGCATCCACATAATCTTGCTGATTAGCTTTTTTCTTTCTCTCCATTAAATGGGAGCGTCTTTCTCAAGGTCTGTCTGTAAATAATGAAGCCACTGTCCTTCACTCCCTGTTTTACATGCAGATACACATGAATGATGTTTTATGCTGTGATTTTCACTAATTTTAGTCAACATGAAATTTGTTTGCTCTCTAAAATATATTTTTTGGCCATTTCTAATTATTGGGATGTACTTGTCCTCTCCAATGTCTACTGTGGTTACGACCCTGTTTAAAAGCACATATCAGTTAACCACTAGTATGCAGTCTGAATGGGACTATACAACCCCAAACCAGGTTAGGCCTTAAACCCTGCAGTGCATTAGGGAACGTCCAGCATCTGAATTCTGAAGTCTGAGTGGATGAGCTCACAACAGAATGCTTTTATCATCTCTCTACATGGGTCTGTTCTGGATGCCAGCTGCACTTTCATCATCATAAAGTTCTTTCTCTGTATCACTTAAGGTCATCGCCACCTGCAGAGCCTTTCAGAACATTCTCTACTGGAACAGAGGGTTTTATGGCACATTAAGGTATATTACTATAATACTCTCACTGTTTTTGCAATATGATTTTCTATATGCTTGGAATACACACATAGCCTACCGTACTATATTAAGTATGCAACCACGTAACACAACGTTTGACCTTCAATTTCCAGTGTGATGAATGAAATGTTTATCATTGAAAATCATGCACGCTTGTGATCTGTGATCTTCTGGTCTGTAGATGTGGCTTGGGTTCCTCCTCCATTGTGCACCTGTGGGATTTTTTCCCCTTTTTTTTTGGTCCAGCAGATGAAACTAGTGCATCTGATCAAGTATCAGCACACTCTCCTCAACAACACATATGATTTGAGGAATCATTCATGTCCGTATCGCCCACATCCTCCATCTCGCATTCATCGGCTGACTGCTTAATATTCATATTTTATGTTTGATTGTTGTTTTTCATGTAGAACAGCTTAATCTGAGTTAAAATACACTGCAAATATTCTAAGGTTCTTCATGAACCATTGATGCCAATAAAAATTTTTAAGAGTGTGAGTGATCAGAATGCACGATTTTAATCTGCTGGACCATAAAACTGGTAAAAAAAAAGTCACAGAGATGCACAACAAATGAGACACATCTACACTTTTAGACAAAAACGGTTCTATACAGATCTCTAGGGTTCTTGACTCAGTTTTAAAGAACCCTTTATCTCAATAAGTTCCCATTTAAGGAGAAATGTCTTGCATAATACTTTCATGTTATTTCCGATTGTTTCTAGTGATAAAGTATGTTTATGAGTTGTTTATTTCATACAACTCAAGTAAAATAAAAAATTAATTAAAAGAAAAATAAATTAAATCTAAATCCATAAAATGATCCCATAATTGGAATCTCTAAAATGTTCTATATATGAAGCGGCTGACGGAACCCTTTAAAGGGTTATTTCACCCAAAAATTAAAATTCTGTCATTAATGACTCACCCTCATGTCGTTCCAAACCCGTAAGACCTCCGTTCATCTTCAGAACACAGTTTAAGATATTTTAGATTTAGTCTGAGAGCTTTCTGTCCCTCCATTGAAAATGAATGTACGGTATACTGTCCATGTCCAGAAAGATAATAAAAACATCATCAAAGTAGTCCATGTGACATCAGTACGTTAGTTAGAATTTTTTGAAGCATCGAAAATACATTTTGGTCCAAAAATAACAAAAACTACGACTTTATTCAGCATTGTCTTCTCTTCCGGGTCTGTTACCAATCCGCGTTCACGACTCCGCAGTGACGCTGCTGACGTGTTATCTGGTGCGCCCGAGCTTCGTTTACAGTCTGAGGGAGACGCACGCTGTAAACAAAACAACCTTCGCAAACATGTCTAAGGATTTCGACACAGAGGAAGACTAGCATTTTTTTGCAACGTCGTGAACGCGGATTGACAACAGACCTGGAAGAGAAGACAATGCTGAATAAAGTCGTAGTTTTTGTTATTTTTGGACTAAAATGTATTTTCGATGCTTCAAAAAATTCTAACT
The DNA here is from genome assembly GCA_003731715.1 of Anabarilius grahami. NCBI lineage: Eukaryota > Metazoa > Chordata > Actinopteri > Cypriniformes > Xenocyprididae > Anabarilius > Anabarilius grahami. The sequence goes on along the minus strand of RJVU01050255.1, from coordinate 589,807 downwards.
AACGTACTGATGTCACATGGACTACTTTGATGATGTTTTTATTACCTTTCTGGACATGGACAGTGCACCGTACAAACACTTTCAGTGGAGGGACAGAAAGCTCTCGAACTAAATCTAAAATATCTTAAACTGTGTTCCGAAGATGAACGAAGGTCTTACGGGTTTGGAACGACATGAGGGTGTGTCATTAATTACATAATTTCCATTTTTGGATGAACTAACCCTTTAAGGTTCTACATATGAATCAGCTGATGGAACCCTTTATGGTTCTATATATGAAGTGGCTGATAGAACTCTTTATGATTCTACATATGAAGCGGCTGACGGAACCCTTTAAAGTTCTATATATGAAGCGGCTGATAGAACTCTTTATGGTTCTACATATGAAGCACCTGACGGAAACCTTTAAGGTTCTACATATGAAGTGGCTGACGGAACCCTTTATGGTTCTATATAAGAAGCGGCTGA
>RJVU01050255.1:542067-570920 GCA_003731715.1 Anabarilius grahami | reverse complement strand
TCGTCACGTTGAAATTATAAGGTTCTCTCTGACATTTTTGGTCAAAATTGGTTATTCACATATTCTTATTTAAATTTTTTTTTTTTTATAAAGTGGTGTACATTTTGGGACTTTTTTTTTTAGAAAACAAAAAGATTCTATCTACAAAGGAGTATTAAATGCAAAAACATTGAAACTCAATCTCTCAAAACCACTCAACCGTATAATTCCAAGGTGGCGTTTTGTCTCCAGAAGTGAGCTAAATCTGACAAAAACTTTGTTTGTGAACTTTATATATATCGGCATACCACCACGAAAGATGGACCACATCCAACAGGAGTGACTGTGGACGCAAGAGGAAGCTGTCTGAAAGGGATGTCCAGATACTATCCCACATCCCAAAATCATAAAACCGCAGCTGCAGAGTTAAATGCGCACCTCGACTCTCCTGTTTCCACCAAGTCTCTCTCTGGATCTCTGACTGACACGTGATGAACTGAACAAACAAACCCTCCACATACTAGATTCACTTCAGCAGCTTCTCTCTCCAGGAGATGGTTTGTCTGAGTTTCAATGCTGTGAGCGCTAAACTCTCGACATAAGCTACATAAATGCTCGTGCAATCAGCGACGGAGAGCCGGTTCAAGCATCTGAAACTAAAGCATCAATTTGCTGTTCTCAAACTCCACTTCAGAGCTGCATGTGAATGAGTGTGAGTGAGTGTTTGCTGTTTGTGTGCACAAAAAGAGGCAGTAAAAAGTGCCATCAGAGCAACTGCCATTGAGATGAATGGGAATGCTAATGGATAGCGTTTAATACATTGCGACATAAATTAAGAAAGTTCAACTTTGATGCTGGAGCAGTTCATGAATGAAATGGTGATTATATTTGTAACTTACAGTAGTAAATGCAGTTCAGTCCCTATGCAGCAGAGGGCGACATGACAGAGGCAGGACATGAGACAGGTGAAAACATTTAATCATCAAAAAAGGAATCATATGATTTTATCTTCTTTTGCTAATTAAGTTTTCCTTCTTGTCTGTAGCTTTGAGGTCATAAACTTTTAGCAGATAAATATTTTGCGGGGTCTTTAAAAACATCTCTGAAGATATTGAGATCAGTCAAGCACAATGAGCAAACACAACCAAAGCTTCTGGTAATAAAGTTCATTTTCTGCCTTTGTGAACTTTGAGACAATCTGTAATGATCAGTCTCTATCACACTCTTTGCTCTTCTGCACGTACCTTTTGATTTTATTCCCTGAAGAACTTTTTGCATTTCTGATTTAAACTTTTATTGTTTATTTTCATTATGCATAGCATATATTATAGGAGTGAATGGTGAGATTTGCATCATTTCTCTCTTTCTACAAGCTTCAACGAGCTTCTTCCCGGGTCAGTGACATCACAAACCCTAAAATTTAAATAAACCCCGCCCCCGAGAACACGCAACAAAAGGGGGCGGGGCCATGTTGGGCTGCTTTAGAGAAGAGGAAGAGTTGTTGTATTAGAGTGTTTTTAATGCCGTCATTTTACGCCGGACTGCTTCACAAACGAATGCTGGATTTGCACAAAAGATCAACATGACGGCACATGCTAGTCGATGAGTTGAATCAACTCCACAGCAACTACATAAATTTATCCACTAACCATTCAGAAACGTCTAAAAGTTGTAACTTCTTCCTGAGTCTCTCCATCAGTGTCGACTCCGGTTTGAACAATGTAAGGCTGAACACCGTTACTGACAATCCTCATTTTGGCTGCGTGAGATTCTCCGGCTTTGTTGTTGTGAGCTGTTAAAGCTCCGCCCTCTTCTGGAAAGGGGGCGGGAGCAGCAGCTCATTTGCATTTAAAGGGACACACACAAAAACGGCGTGTTTTTGCTCACACCCAAATAGGGGCAAATTTGACAAGCTATAATAAATGATCTGTGGGGGATTTTGAGCTGAAACTTCACAGACACATTCTGGAGACACCAGAGACTTATATTACATCTTGTGAAAGGGGCATTATAGGTGTCCTTTAAATAACACAAAAGAACAAAATCCAAAACGAAAATAAAGCAAGAAGGTGCGTGCTAAACACAACCAACACAAGACCATGAACTGAGAGAACTGAAGAGAGAGCTCAATATGAGCCAGCTGTGAACTAATCAGTTAAACAATGAATCACCGTGACAACAAAACAAAAACACGAGAAATAATGAAGACAAACTTCCTTGAAAGTGACTTGGCAACGTTTTCTTTCAAATAAATTCTAATGCAAATTTAAAGTCAAGACAAAATTTAAATCCAAACACAAAGAAATTTATTTTTTGCAATACATTTGTGCATGTAATTTAGAGCAACCTTTACCTTAGGTAAACTTTTGCTTGTACTAATTACCTTTATTCTGATGTTTTTAAAGTCACCATGAATTCTTGATTTTTTTAATGAAACTTTTCTGTTTATTATAAATGATTTATTCGTGCACAGCATTATTGTGTTAAATTCATGTTCCTCATAATCTTGAATCAGAATATGTTCTCCTCCCTCTTGCAGCATCTCATCTCTTCTCTGATGACGAGGGCGGGGCAACCTGTCACTCACATGAGATCCACCAATAGCAAACCACAACCATCCAATCAATTCCCCACAGACAAAATCAAGCCCCGCCCTACATTTGTTCTTGTTCCAGAAGCGTTTTACTCGAATATATTAGACTGTTGCAACTTCGTTTTCATGCCAACTTTGACACAGGAGGGTCTATATTCTTGGACTTCTCTATGTTAGCATTCCCATCCATCTCAATGGCCGTTTCTCAGTTGATGTAGGACACCTGGAAATACAGAAACCGCGTGCTGTCATTTTCGCAAGTCTATTTCATGCAAGCACTGGCAAATACATTTTCAAATGCATTATTTTTGATGCAATACACCACTGTTTTTCATTCGCCATCAATGAAGAAAGATGCTGTTTGTGCTCAGATTGTGGCACATCTACAGCAGCAATGCGTCACATTACGGAGGTTGCAAATGACTTTAAGCTCACAGATATCATTTTAATGGCTGACTACTGCAGTAAATGTCCATTCTGATGAATCTGATGTCTCAGACTAGTTCTTGAGTATCTGAAATCATATAAAAACACAAGTGGAGAGGACATTCACAGGGAAAGTCACATGTCAGATGAGATGCATGTGGTGTCTTCAGTCCCCTCACAAGAACTGGAGCAGAATGTTACTGACTGGCTCGTGCCCTCAGAGAGACAGACAGATAGAGACAGACAGACCGACAGACAGGTAGAGACGGAGCGGCTGAACCCGAGGAGACGGATAATCAGGTTACTGAGGATGGATGCTCTGAATCACATATGACCTCCACCATCTCTGATCTCCCGACACATACACACACAAGCAAACTGGCACAAGACAAGAGCCATAAACAAGATAAACAACAAAACAAGAGTTAGAATCCCTTCTATATCTATTTCAAAACCTTTAGCTTATACTTTTAAAGCCTCCAAGGATATTATAAATGCACATAAGATAAGAAAAATAAGATAAAATAAGATCTCAATTGCTCATCCTAGACCAGTTGGTTTCAATCCACCAGAACTGCACATTTTGGATGTCTTCCCTATTTAACAAACCTCATTCAGATCATCAGCTCATTTGGAGAAACACTTTTAGAAAGAGATCTCATTGGCTGCGTCTGAAATCGCATACTTCCCTACTATATAGTAGGCAGAAAGAAGTATGTGACAAAAGAAGTATGTCTGAATTCACAGTATACATAAATGAGTAGGTGAAAGTCCTGCTACTTCCGGCGAGATTCTGAAGTGTGCATACGATGGACACTTTACTATGCCGTGAGGCCACGGTGATATGACGGTGAAGCGACACAACTGATGCTGGTAGTTATATAGTATGAATCACATACATAAGTTTACTTACTCAAAACAAGTACCTACTCAAGAGTATGTGATTTCGGATGCAGCCACTGTCTCAAACTGTGCTCAGATTTGCATCGTTTCTTATCAGTATTACGTAGTCTCATCCCTATTAAACATTAATCTGTCCGGACACAATAATTACTTTGGTTTTATAAATTTTTTTATTTTTTTATTAAAAACCAGCATACATTCTGCACAATACCCCCACGTATAGCCTACTTTAAAGTTTAAATAAACAGCAAAAACTAGAACAGAAACAAATTATGAACATTTCTGCTGTAAAAACCTGTTAACTGTAACTTTAGCATACAATGTAAAGTAACCTGCTGTAAAGTATACGGTCACAAAATTTCATCTTGTAATGCTTTTATACGGTGGCCGAGAGAGCTCAACGCGCTGCAAATGAAGAAAACATATGCAAAAATAAATAAAGAAAACATCTTCATCAGTTTGACAACACATGCGCTGCAAAAGTCCACAACACATACAAATAGAGAAACGCGCTGCAAAAAAAGTGTTCCTGTGGCTCAGTGGTAGAGCATTGCGTTAGCAGCGCAAAAGGTTGTGGGTTCGATTCCCAGGGAACACATGTTAGGTAAAAAAAAAAAAAATGTTAGCCTGAACGCTTTGGATAAAAGCATCTGCTAAATGCATAAATGTAAATGCAAATAGGCCTGCTCATAATGCACATACGATCAGAATGTTAACAAACAAAAGTATAAACAAAAAAACTCGCCTTTCAGGTGCACACCACGAGTAAACATTGAACAATCCCAGCCAGCGGTCCCAGACAGGTACGTCAATGTGTTCCCTATAACATTTTCGTTGTGGTCTTTGCCAGGACAAACGATTTGGGGGGTATTATTTTGCGTTAAAAAATATTATTAATAAATTATTAATAATAAATAATACATTTTTTTAATAATTTACTTGATTTTATGTCTCAAATCCCAGTCAATCATTCACTGCAGAAAGTGAAACTAAAAACAAAAGCGAAGAGAGCTCTACTTCAACATGTTCTGATAACATTATTTAATCTTAATGTATTTCTTAATATTGTTTTTTCTTGTGTCCCATACGTATTGAAAAAAATGAGAGGAGATGTACTGTAGGTGTTACAAGTTGTTGTTTTTTTTTAAAATTAGGAGTTAGCTAATCTTATTACAGCGCGTCGGTTATGCGTGACACGCTATAAATTATTGCAGGGCAAATTAAATAATTAATTTAATTCTAAAAGTAGCCTAATCATCATCATCATCATTCAGATCATCGCAGAAGGGCTTGAGAGCGCTGGGCCTGGTATGTGCTATTTGCAGCGCGTTTGTCTATTTGTTGTGGACTTTTGCAGCGCATGTGTTGTCAAACTGATGATGTTTTCTTTATTTGCTGGTGTTTTTTCAATTTGCATGTGTTTTCTTCATTTGCAGCGCGTTGAGCTGTCTCAGCCACTGTACTTTTACCTGTATTATTACAGTAAAGAATATAGGTCTAAACTTTAACAAATCTAACAATCCATCAATTCTGGTGTACCTCAAGGTTCTGTTCTGGGCCCTCTCCTTTTTACTAGTTACCACTAGGACAAATAATCAAATTTATTTTAGAATACAGATTTATTTTAGCACTCCTCCCACCTCCCAAACCGGAGGGTCTATAATTCTTAGAGTCCTCTGTGTTTGCACTTCCATTCATCTCAATGGCTGTTTCTTGGTTGGCATAGTACACCTTGAAGTACAAAAACCGCATGCTATCATTTTCGCTTTTGTGTGCTCAGTTACAGAAAGTCTATTTCATGCAAGCACTGGTAAATTAATATATTTTAAAATACATTATTTTTGACACAATACACCACTATTTTTCAATTGCCGTCAATGAAGAAAGATGCTCTTTGTGTTCAGATAGAGTATGCGGTCACGAAATGTCATCCTGTAATGCTTTTACTTGTATTAAAGGGTTAGTTCACCCAAAAATTACCCTCATGCCGTTCCACACTTATAAGACCTTCGTTAATCTTCAGAACACAAATTAAGATATTTTAGTTGAAATCCGATGGCTCCGTGAGGCCTCCATAGGGAGCAATGTACACTTCCTCTCTCAAGATCCATAAAGGTACTAAAAACATATTTAAATCGGTTCATATGAGGACAGTGGTTCAATATTAATATTATAAAGCTACGAGAATACTTTTGTGTAAAAACTAAATAACGACTTAGAGCCTCACAGAGCCATCGGATTTCAACTAAAATATCTTAATTTGTGTTCTGAAGATTAACGAAGGTCTTACGGGTGTGGAACGGCATTGAGGGTGAGTAATTAATTACAGAATTTTCATTTTTGGGTGAACAAACCCTTTAATATGTTTGCATTTACAGTAAAGACAGACTGTCCTCCAAAAAAGCTCCACTGTCCTCAAGCACCTTATATATTTATGTTTTAAAGTCATGCGCCCTCTAACTGGCATAAAAATAATGACAGTGTTGTTTTACGTCTGTCATCATGAAATGACGTATGACTGTCGTTACCAATCAAAATGTGTGTTCATTTAAATGCAATGTGTGGACTTTTTACACCATTTGTCCTATTTCCTTTTAATAAAACTCATTTTTTATTAACGACTACAATCACCCCATCCGTAAACGTACCATTTATAGTGCATTTACACTTTATGAGCACATGTGACCTACCCCTAACCCCGCCCCTAAATCTACCCATCACTGTGGTTCAGACAAATCATATGAATTCATACGAGTGAGGTCATACGAATTATCCACCTCGTAAAATACGTACGAATTGGTCATGGGATAGCATTGGGTGATCGCATGATCACATGATTGCATATTGTTATTGCAATGCTCTGCCAACTGAGCTACGTGAAACCCGAAATATGACGCAGATAAAAGGGAACAACGCATTATAATGAAAGTGTCCTGTTGTTGATAGGGGCGCAACTGTAGCAAACGCTCCTGTGGGTCGTATTTCAGGGAAGTGACAAACGACCTATATAGGCGTATTGGTTGGAGAACATGTTGAGTAAAGAATATAGGTCTAAACTGTAATAAATCTGTTAATCTATCAATGTTGCTGTACCTCAAGGCTCTGTTCTGGGCCCTCTTCTTTTTACTAGTTACCACTTGGACAAATAATCAAATTCTTTCCTGGCAAAACTGGGGCTGATACTGATTGATTCTAAATCTGTCTCTAAACTATCTGATCGATTGGGATGGTGACCTGATTATGCCCTCTACATCAGTTCGAAATCTTGCTGTTCTTCTCGATTCTAGTTTTTCATTTAATGATCACATTGGTAAAGTTGCAAAGACAGCTTTTTTTCCCATCTACATAATCTCGTATTCGAAACTCTCTTGATCAGCAGGATGCTGAAACTTGTATTCCTCTTACCTAACTTTGTAAAGCGACCTTGTACGCAGCCCCTAAAGGGAAATTGTGGTGGGAAAAAAAATATGAAATGGGAGGGAATATAATAAGTCAGTGCTTTTGCGTTCCCCCGAGAAACTTTGCGTTCACTCGCAAAACCTTTGTGTTCTTTGCAGGTGAACCAACCCGATCTCACAGCAATTTGTACGTATTTTGCGAGGTGGCTAATTCGTACTTATTCGTACGAATGACCTACCCCTAACCCCGCCCCTAAACCTACCCATCACTGGGGTTTAGACAAATCATATGAATTCATACGAGTGAGGTCGTACGAATTATCCACCTCGTAAAATACGTACGAATTGGTCATGGGATAGCATTGGGTGAACGCAAAGTTTCTCGGGGGATCGCAAACGTTTTGCGAGGAAAGGCAAAGTTTCTTGGGGGAATGCAAAACATTTGCGAGAGAACGCAAAAGCATTGCCAAATAAGAACATATATAACTATTTTTATTATAAATGTTTTTAGAAGTTGTACATAAAACGATTATTGGTATGTTTTACAAGAAAATGGCTACTATTTCCATCTTTCTGCTTCAGAATTTCACTTTTAATTCAATGCAAGACTTGCCATTTCTTTGTAATTATTTGTGAAATTTACTAGCTATTTCAGAGTGAAAGTTTGATTGTCATGAATGTCGAAATGCAAAAACAGTGATTGCTCTAAAGAATACTTTATTTTCTTCATGCAAAATTTTTTTTTATTCTCTTGTTTTGTGGGTGAATGTGATCTGCACATGTTCTTGACGGGTTTCGTGAGATTCGCTCGTGCAGTGCTGTGTGATAATGAGTGAACGCAGTTACCAGCTCTACTCTATTCACACTGAATCACAGCGCGAGGACACCCACACTGCGCTCTCTCTCTCTCTCTCTCTCTCTCGTGCTGTTAGAGGCGGTGCATCCTGCGCTCATTCGTCTGTACAGGGAGTTTGAGTTCCGATCCTCTTCATCACACAGAACTGAACCTGCTGACAGTTTTCACGCGGATCCCGCGCGCGCGCGCACTGCAGATGCGTTAACACTTTTGTGGCTTCCTTCCACAGAGACTCACAAAGGAAATATATATCAGACACGCGCATCATTCCAGCGGACCGAACCGGATCTGCAGGTCTGGATCCGTGGACGGAAGGCAACAGGAGGATCTCGAACACAAGTGGATGTTGAATCGCGCTTTCCATGGTGCTGAAATGATCTGATCTGATCTCAGCCCCCCTCATCATCATTATCATCATCGTCATCATCTGCACAGGTCGGTTCCATAGTTTTATTGTCTTCCTGCACAAATGGATTCATTTCACAAACACCAACTTTGGTGGTGAAACATCTTACAGCTCGTGCACAAACTTACCATGCTGACCACACGCCGAAATACCATACTTATCTTTATTAGCTTACCGTAAAACAAGATTTTGAAGTCTATTTGATTGATTTATTACTGTACTATAGTAGCAATAACTAGTAGCTATGGAATTTTACCACATTATGGTATGGCAAGTATGGTTTCCATGGTAAACTTTTTGTAAGGGTGGCGTAATGCTCAGAGCACTGACAGTCTGCAGATTGATTCATTTGTTGAATGAGCTTTAATTGATTCCAGTATGTTGTCGACTCAAAGCTGAAGATCTGTCATTTAAATTTTTAAGTGCATATAATATGACATGAATCAGAACAGCAGGTGCGACTCTAACTGGATTCTGTTCATGCACAAATAATGTCACTTCTTCCATGATGAACACACAAAGCAATTATGCATGTTTAAGTGATTTTGTTACAGGAAGATGCAACTATTCAAGTGCATACCAGTCATCATGTGATTAAACAAGTTTAAACAATCATGCTTTGATGCATAAGATGAATATCTGCTCTATAATTTCCACATTATTTTTGACATTTTTTAATGTGCAGTTCAGATGAACTGAATTACTGGATTGCAGAAAATTTCATACTGTAATCAAATTCTTGTATTTTGAGGTCAGAGCTTGACAACACTGAAGTTTTTGATTGATAAAACTCATCCCAGTTTCCCGTTTAGTGCTCCGTTTCTCCAGGACACATGCCCTTCGTTCTTTTTTCACTGCTTTGTCATTTTTGAACGCGCCACATCAATTCAAGGATGCTCTGATTTACATCGCAAAGCTGTATAAAAATGACATGAGCGCGAGAAACCTGACGAATGATGCTGTCAAGCTCCATCGGTGGTCAGTCAGGTCGCTATCTGTCCTTCTCTGACGAGGCTGTAATTTATATTCTGACTTTGAAAATGCTCCTGTCAGGACTATATATCATGTATCCAGAATGAAAGAAAAATCAGCAAAACCAGCAGCGTCTGTCATTGAACTGGAAAGAGTGAGTGCGTGTGTAAGATATATTGCTTTCAGGCCTCGAGAGACTTAATGAAGTTCTCACTTTTGTGTCAGTTTCTCTTAAAACCCCTAAAAATAGTAACAAACAAAACGTAGGTCAAGAGCATATCAACGCTGAGGTCAAGGGTTTGATTTTCTAGGAAAACATATACTAATTTGAATGATACAAAGGTGAGAATTAATTGCCAAAATGATTGTGAACGTGCATAGAGTCACCAAGAAATCAAAACTGTCAATTCTAATTTTTTATTGAATATTGCAGAGTTTATTATAAATGATTTATCTAGGGATGCACAATATATCGGCCACCCTATCGGTATCGGTCGATATATGTTCATTTTTCATGCCCGATAAGAAAATTTGGCTGATATATTAAAACTGATAAATAATGGATTATTTTTATATTTATGTGCACTGTTCACCATGATGGTTTTGAATTGCTTGAAATATGATTGAAATCACTTCAAAAATGCATTGCATTTTATAGGTTACATAATATTATAATGAGAATGTGTTTGGGACGTGGTTTTTAATGGTGAGACTTTTGTTTTTGTAATCAGGATCTTAAAAATATTAAATAAAAATGTTGATTTAGATTTATCGGCCAATATATCGGTTATCGGCTTTCAAAAATAAAGAATGATCAGTTATCGGTATCGGCTAACATTTTCATATCGGTGCATCCCTAGATTTATCCGTACTCATCATCATTTTTCAAATCCTTATGCCTTGGAATCTTTAATCATTCTTTTCTTTTCTCTGATGACGAGGGCGGGGCAACCTCTCACTCACATGAAATCCACCAATAGCAAACCACAACCATCCAATCAATTCCCCACAGACAAAATCAAGCCCCGCCCTACATTTGTTCTTGTTTGAGAAGCAGTTTCACTCGTATATACGTCACACTAGGGAAGAAAAGACTTCCGTTTCATGCTGACTTTGGTATCATGGCAGATCTCACTGCTCTAGAGGAACATCATCCACTCTCCCTTTCTTCTCGTTGTTGTCGTATTGTCATCTCGAGTCGGTGCTCTGCTCTGCTAGCATCATGCGGTGGGCTGGAGCTGCTGGTGTACCGCGGGGTCTGACGCACACAGGCTGCGCTGTCAGGTTGCGTGTGTTAGTACGGAGAGTCTCAGCGCTGGCGTGAGACCAGCAGGCAGGAACATACAGTCACACTCCAGATGGCTCCGCCGTCCGCCGCGTTCCCACAGACCTGAGGAGAGATCCGCTCCAAACTCCGCAGGGGAGCCGAGCAGAGCTGAATGCAAATCGTTTGAGTACAGCGTGCATGTGAATATGCACCTATTATAATTTTTTTCCATCTTCATCTTTCTTTAGTGTGTAATGTTGCTGTTTGAGCATGAAAAAGCTCTGTAAAGTTCCAGTTCTTCTCTATATCAGTGTCAGTGTTTCTGAAACACCTCGATTGTAGTCTTGAGTTTTCTTTCGGGAACGAACACAGGTAACAATATTCCTCATTTAAGTAATTCATATGCAGAATAAAGGGGCGTGGCCTGCTTGAGTTGTGTTGAAACTGGTGGTTATACACATTTTAATAGGCGCTTTTACTTTTATCTTTGAAAGCGAATCTTCCGCCATCGTCTTGTCAGTCAGCTCCTCACTCTCGTGATGAATGAAATCTGACTCCTGCTGCTGATCTGTGCTGCGACTCAAACACATTTCCCAAACACCAATCACAACACACTGCTCCAGCCGACCAATCAGAGCACATTGTGCTTTTCAGAAGGAGGGGCTTCATAGAGACAGGATCTAAACAGAGCGTTACTGACAGACTGGGAAGAGAGGAGCTGCAACAATGGAGAATATGGGAAAAATAATGAACATTCAAGCATGAAAACCTGTTCTATTAGAGCACAAAAATTTGCATGGAGTCAAGTTAGTTTAAAAGATTAAAACGAGGCTGTACAGTTGTTCATTCTGGTGTCGATTTTTCATAAGATTCACCCATATGTGCATATTAATGTGTGCATGTTTCTTCATTACATAATCTCGATCCCTTTAATTAGATAAATATGGACTTGAAGGGAGCAATCAGTCTTGTGTTCGTGTATTGATTTTCAATACGAGTTTATATTCTCTTTCTTCAGCGCAACTGAAAATTGAAGCGTAATTCGCTAAATTTGAGTTTAATCAAGATGAAAGACTTTCCTCCATTAGAATAGCACTTTAATCAGGTTTGATAGTCAAATTTGCACGGTAGAGAAGAACATTTGGCCCGTGTGCATTACTGAAGTGAATGAGAATGGCAGAGACAGAGAGCATCTTAGATGTGATTCTGGAAGGAGGCCTGGGCTTTCAGCTGAAAAGCTTCTTATTTCTATCTGGGTCCTTTTCAGCTCAACAAAAAGCCATTAACCATTTAGATAAAGAGCGAATAGACCTGCGTCTACAGTTCACTGTGAGGATGTGAAATCATTTTGCATTTTCTTGGTGCTGCAGCATCGGCATGCAGTGGCATTTCACACCTCGTTTATTAACAAATAATGATGATATTTTCTAGAATGTCTTTCTGGTACCCTTGTGAAAAAGTGCACATGTAGTGTACTTCAAATCATAAAAGTATATTTTTAATTTCTGTACTTGTATAATATAATATTAACAAAATAAAAGGTCACTTAAGTATACTTAACAAACTTAAGTACACTTTTAAAAAGTTTTACTTTAAAGTACATTATGATAATCACGATGTTCATGAGCCTAACTTTAGACTGTTTATGATGCATCAATATTTACATTTGTGCATTTAGGAGACCCCTTTATCCAAAGTGACTTACCATACCATAGAATTATAGAATTAAACTGCTGCATTTTGACTATTGAACAACAGTTCCAGATTTAGCAGTTTCAAATTTGTCAGAGAATATAGAATTGTAGAATTAAATTGCTGCATTTTGACTATTGCATAACAGTTTCAAATTCGTCACAAAATATAGAATTATAGAATTAAGCTGCTGCATGTTGACTATTTCACAACAGTTTCAGTTTAAAATTTGTCACAGAATATAGAATTATATAATTAAACTGTTACACTGTCGATTTCACAACAGTTTCAGATTTAATGGTTTCAAATTGATCACGGAATATAGAATTATAGAATTAAGATGATGTTTTAAACATCCTTTTTATGCTTTTGAGAAATACACTTATTTTGATTTGATAATAAAGCGCATGTACTTGTTTATAATTTTTACCGTAGTGTGTTATTTGAAATTACATTTAAAGTTAATGTATTTTAAATATATGTATATTACAAATATATATAAATGCATAACATAGAAGTTTCAGTAGAAATTACATTATACAATACCATAAATGCTGTAAACTTTAACCATATTTCAAAGGCAGTAGAAGTAAATATGAAATTACTTATAAAGATGTACTTAAGTCATACTTAAGTGGGTCAAAAAAGCACTCTTAAGTTGAGCTAACTACTTTTTCACAAGGTAATGAATACCTGCCTATACTATACTATAACTCTAAAATTGCATGATGCGTGTTTTGTTGTTCAGATAGTCTCTGTTTGTAGTCAGATATCATACAACTTGACTCAGATGCTTATGTGGAGTTCAGGAATTCTCTGCAAGTTCCTTCACTCAGAGAAACTTCCAGGATCCTCTCAGTGCACTGCAGTCCATGAGAAGACTTGTATTACAGGGGTCGGATGAGGTTTAAATGAAGATGATTTGCATGATGTAATCAGGATGATTAATAAATAGATTCTTTAAGAAAATGGGAGTGGTGTTTGCATGTGCCAGACTCTCTGACATAATGCTAGGGTGTTGAAGGTGGTTGCCAGGGTGTTGCTATGCAGTTGATAAGGTGGTCTGGATGGTTGTTTACTGGCCCAAGATTATGATAATCACAATACTGTTTATGATGCATTAATATTTACATTTATGCTTTTAGCAGACGCCAGTTTCTTACAATAGAGGTGCATTTGTCACAAAATATAGAATTATAGAATTAAACGGCAGCATTTGGACTATTTCACAACAGTTTAGCAGTTTCAAATTTGTCACAGGATAGGCCTATATAATTATAGAATTAAGCTGCAGTATATTGACTATTGCACAACAGTTTCAGATTTAGCAGTTTCAAATTCAGCACAGAATGTAGAATTATAGAATTAGATGGCTGCATATTGACTATTTCACAACCATTTCAGATTTAGTAGTTTCAAATTCATCACAATTATAGAATTAAACTCTTGCACTATTTCACAAGTGTCAAATTTGTCAGTCTAGAATATAGAATTATAGAATTAAACTGCTGCATATTGACTATTGCACAACCATTTCAGATTTAGCAGTTTCAAATTTGTCAAATAATATAGAATTAAAATGCTGCATGTTGACTATTGCACAACCATTTTACAGTTACAAATTCATCACAGAATATAGAATGTAGAATTATAGAATTAAGCTGCTCTATATTGACTATTGCACAGCAGTCTTAGATTTAGCAGTTTCAAATTCATCACAGAATATAGAATTAGAGAATTAAACTGCTGCATTTTGACACTTGCACAACAGTTTCAGATTCAGCAGTTTCAAATCCGTCACAGAATATAGAATATTAGAATTAGACAATTGTATATTGACTATTGCACAACCATTTCAGATTTTGTAGTTTCAAATTTGTCCGTCTAAAATATATAATTATAGAATTAAACTGCTGTATTTTGACTTGCACAACAGTTTCCCAGTTTTAAATTTGACTATTACACAACTGTTTCATATTTAAGTTTCAAATTCATCACAGAATATAGAATTATAAAATTAAACTGTTACAGTCTATTTCACAGCAGTTTCAGATTTAGCAGTTTCAAATTCATCAGAATATAGAATTATAAAATTAAACTGTTAGTCTATTTCACAGCAGTTTCAGATTTAGCAGTTTCAAATTCATCAGAATATAGAATGTAGAATTATAGAATTAAACTGCTGCATTTTGACTTGCACAACAGTTTCAGATTTAGCAGTTTCAAATTCGTCACAAAATATAGAATTATAGAACTAAGCTGCTGCATATTTACTATTGCACAACCATTTCAGATTTAGCCGTTTTAAATTTGTCACAGAATATAGAATTAAGAACTAAACTGTTACACTGTTTCACAACAGTTTCACAGTTTCAGATTTGTCACAGAATATAGAATGTAGAATTATAGAATCAAAGTGCTTCATATTGACTATTGCACAACCATTTCAGATTCAGCAGTTTCAGATTTATCACAGTTATAGAATTAAACTGCTGTATTTTGACTATTACTCAACCGTCATATATAAGTTTCAAATTCATCACAGAATATAGAATTATAGAATTAAACTGTTACACTATTTCAAAACAGTTTCAGATTTAGCGGTTTTAAATTAATCACAAATTAAAGAATCAAACTGTTACACTGTCTATTTCACAACAGTTTCATATTTAGCAGTCAATTTCATCACAGAATATAGAATTATAGAATTAAGCTTCTGCATATTGACTATTGCACAACCGTTTCAGATTTATCACAGTTATAGAATTAAACTGCTGTATTTTGACTATTACACAACCATCATATTTAAGTTTCAAATTCATCACAGAATATAGAATTATAGAATTAAACTGTTACACTGTCTATTTCACAACAGTTTTATATTTAGCAGTGTCAAGTTCGTCACAGAATATAGAATTAGAGAATTAAGCTTCTGCATATTGACTATTGCACAACAGTTTCAGATTTAGCAGTTTCAAATTCATCTCAGAATATAGAATTATAGAATTAGATGGCTGCATATTGACTGTTTCAAATGTAGCTCATCCCCTGAGCTTTTAAATTCTCTTAGAGTTGAAGTAGTGTCTGAGCACTGGAGAATGTCTTGAGCGGCGTGTTTTGTGTGATATGTGAGGTCCAGGTGTGCAGCAGACAGCGGGACGTGCGTGTGGCAGATACAAGACTTCTGCTGTGGAAAGAGCCACCGGAGAGCAGCAGCACAGAGCAGCATGACAAACACACTTCAAAGAAACATCATCCCCTCCTGTGACAGAGAGAAAGAAAGGAGAAGATGAGAGACGTAGTGCAGAAGCAGGGTTTGTTCTAATCCAGCACAGCTGTTGTGTTTGTGTACAATCTTCACTCTGATGAACAATGAATTATTTCTCTGCCGGCTATAAATACACTCTTGCCTTAAACGTGTCCGTGCTTCGGGCCTGGAATCTTTGCGCTGCTCCTCATGAGCTCATCATGGCAGAGTCAAATAACCCTGCGTTCACTCCCACTCACATGATCGTAAGTGAATCAACAGATAAAACGGCCTTTAGAGTCTATAGAAGGCACATGAGAGCTCCTACAGCAACACAACATCTGTGCTGTAATGGAAAGAAAATGTAGTGAAATTGCATTTTGTGCAGCCAGTGGAAAATTATCTATGGTTTACTGGGGTGTATAATCAGATTAAATGATTTATTATCCCTTTTCGAATGATGGTTGCTCTAAACATAATCTAAAATAATATATTTTTTTATATATTTAAGAAAATTATTTTATATATTTATGAATATAAATTTTTGTAAATATTATTTTAGATGTAATATAAGATTCATAAAGCAATATATAATTTTTTATTTTTTTTACTTATTTAATTATTTTTAAAGGGGACCTATAATGCCCCTTTTCACTGTAATATAAGTCTCTGGTGTCTCCAGAATGTGTCTGTGAAGTTTCAGCTCAAAATACCCCACAGATCATTTATTATAGCTTGTCAAATTTGCCCCTATTTGGGTGTGAGCAAAAACACACCGTTTTTGTGTGTGTCCCTTTAAATGCAAATGAGCTGCTGCTCCCGCCCCCTTTCCAGAAGAGGGCGGAGCTTTAACAGCTCACGCTTCGGTTGCTCAACAACAACAAAGCTGGAGAATCTCACGCAGCCAAAATGAGGATTGTCAGTAACGGTGTTCAGCCTTAGAGCTCGTTCACACAGAACGCGTCTCTGTGTCTAAAATGCAAGACGTAGCGCTCAGGAATGTTTTTTAAAAAAAGGGCAGTGCAGAACGCAGGGTCTCGAGATGCGCTTTTGAGGCATGATGCAATAACGACAATAACCTATGGCAATAACGAACAAATAAAATAGTTGCCGCGCCAACTTGCTACTGTAAACAAAAGCTTGCTACGCTTGCCCCGCCTCCGAGTTCTTCTGATTGGTCCACTGTTTTGGAACTGACATTGATGAGTGGCGAATTTCTTTTAACTTGACATGGCGTCTTAAAAACGCGGCGCTCATGTGCGAGGCGCTGCAAAAGATGCGAGACGCGAGCGTAACATTCATGCACATCCGTCTAGCCCAAGAATGTGTCTGTGAAGTTTCAGCTCAAAATACCCCACATATAATTTATTATAGCTTGTCAAATTTGCCCCTATTTGGGTGTGAGCAAAAACACACTGTTTTTGTGTGTGTCCCTTTAAATGCAAATGAGCTGCTGCTCCCCGCCCCCTTTCCAGAAGAGGGCGGAGCTTTAACAGCTCACGCTTCGGTCGCTCAACAACAACAAAGCCGGAGAATCTCACGCAGCCAAAATGAGGATTGTCAGTAACGGTGTTCAGCCTTACATTGTTCAAACCGGAGTCGACACTGATGGAGAGACTCAGGAAGAAGTTACAACTTTTAGATGTTTCTGAATGAATAGTGGATAAATTTATGTAGTTGCTGTGGAGTTGATTCAACTCATCGACTAGCATGTGCCGTCATGTTCATCTTTTGTGCAAATCCAGCGTTCGTTTGGCGTAACATGACAGCATGTCAACAACACTCTACTGCAACAACTCTTCCTCTTCCTCAGCTCAACATGGCCTCACCCACTTTTGTTGCGTGTTCTTGAGGGCGGGGTTTATGTAAATTTTAGGGTTTGTGATGTCACAAACCTATATATATAGGCAGACGACTGGGTCAGAGCATCTCCAAAACTGCAGCTCTTCTGGGGTGTTCCCGGTCTGCAGTGGTCAGTATCTATCAAAAGTGATCCAAGGAAGGAACAGTGGTGAACCGGCGACAGGGTCATGGGCGGCTCATTGATGCACGTGAGGAGCGAAGGCTGACCCGTGTGGTCTTATCCAACAGACGAGCTAATGCATTATTGAATTATTATCAATTCATATTATCCACATTAGCCTATCCATCCAAGGCTCACTATTTTTAGAAGCTCACTAGTATTTGAAAGTGAATCATGTCAATGTTTCCCGAACAAAAACCTTCAGCAAATTCGATCCCTCATGCAGCACATGTAAACGTGTGAGAGTCTTTCGTCCGGCTGTCGTAGAGCCATCGAGTCTCTGCAACTCGAAGCGTTTGATTTCAGTGCTGTTCCTGACAGCTTGTCTACGAGTCGGCCGCTCTCGGGAGGAAATCTCTCCCCTCCCCACATCACCTTTAATGAGGATAAAAGGTCAGAGCTTAATTATTCATCTGGGATGTCAGACAATCCCCCAAAGACTGAAGTTTAGAGAGCCGGTAGCGGTGAATAATGCATAAAGCATCTCCTTTCGCTTTCAAACAGTTTGTTTGCTTGTTTTCTGTTGGATATCTGGTCACACCGACCCTCAGAACTCGCTTCGACCTCTGCTGTCACTCCCTGATCAAGCTTCTCCGAAACACCTGAGAAAATTAGCACAAACTCCTCCAAATGCGCCGTTGTGTTGTATTTTAAACAGCCGTGGATGTGGAGCCATTATGAGCCGCGCTGGAGGAATCTGCTCTGCTAGACTGAACACTCCAGTGAGGTAAAGCAGCTTTGTTAAGCTTTAAGAGTGTTTGTGTTGGCAGAGGAGACGGCAGCAGATATCGGCACTATTAATGTGTATTAAAGGGAAGAATAGCGTAATGTGATACGCTCGGAAAAGGATTAGAGTGGGAGAACGAGGAGAGGGAGAGTGCAGGAGGAATACGCCACCAACGCACTGCACAACCTGTCAGTCAGCACACTGGAACCAATGACATACGTGGATGAGGAGAGAGGGCGGGGCTTACTAGTGATCCATATATGGCATTCCTATCTTTGATGTCTTTGCTCATGGGCACAATTGATTTAGAGCCAATCACCTGAGCCGTAAATGTCATGTGATGCAAATATCAGGGGTCATTTTCATTTTTTTAAAAGAAATGAATACTTTTATTCAGCAAGGATGCATTGAATTGTTTAAAAGTGACAGTAAATATGTTTAGAATGTTACAAAAAATTCTATTTAAGAAAAATGATGTTCTTTTGATCATAAATGTTTCTTGAGCAGCAAATCATCATATCAGAATGATTTCTGAAGGATCATGTGACACTGAAGACTGGAGTAATGATGCTGAAAATTCAGCTTTGATCACAGAAATAAATTACATTTTACAATATATTCACAGAGAAAACAGCTATTTTACATTGTAATAATATTTCACACTATTTTTTTTTATCAAATAATACCAGCTTTGGTGAGCAGAAGAGAGTTATTTCAAAAACATTAAAAAATTGTACCGACCCCAAACTTGTAGTATGCTCTCAAAAACAGCAGACTGGAAAAATGAGCCTCCAAAATAAAAATAAAAATAAAAAATCAGTCCATAGGTAAAACATGTACTATATTATAATGAAATATTGTTGATTAACCCTCATGTTGTGTTTTGGGTCATTTTGACCCAGAGAGGATATTCCCATACCCGAAGATGCTAGTTAATGTTATTGCATTGGACTCAAATGTACTGACTTTACTCACCCAGAGTCTAACAATTTCCCAAATATTTTTTTATATTTTTTGTGGGTTTTTTCCCCTCGCATTGTTACACTTGTGATGTTCCCTGTCAAAAATGACCGGCCTACAAAAAATTGCTTATAAATCTCTCGTTATGCTACATTATCACCAAATATTGGATTCAATCTTTTTGTCAACTTGTTTTCTTTAAATATAATTGATCGATCGTAGGCCTTATTTATCTGAGCTTATATGTACCTCGGTTTTGGAGTGAAAAAAAAGCGTTATTTGTGAACAATTTTGTCAATTTTACATAAAATATATCTATAAAAAATTGCACTGTTTATCACACTAGTGTGCTTTAATGTTTAACCAGGACATTTGTTTTGGAATGCTTTCATTTTGTAAAAAAAACTAAAATGGCACAAAGCAATCAAAAATGGCCAGCCTACTAAAAAATAGCTTATAAATCACTTATTACACTATTTTATCACTAAGTATTGGATTCAATCTTTTTGTCAGCTTGTTTTCTTTCAATTAGGACAGGTTTTGTATTTATTTTTGAAACTGATTGATCGTAGGCCTCATTGATCCGAGCTTATATTGGTCAAAAATGACCACCCACTGAAAATGAAAGGGGAGATTGAAAATCAGAGAAACAGTGAGTGTTCAGGAGTGTGTTCATCATGTTCGTGTTCACACATATACACGTGGGCTAGCAAAAATAAAAGCCTCGGACCTCTGCATGTGTGGATACAAAAACATTGAATCTAATATTTGGTGATAAGGTAGCTTAACGAGTGATTTATAAGCTATTTTTTGCAGGGAACATCACAAGTGTTATAGGGTTTTCAACACAGCACAAGGTTATTATTATATAATATATATTCAAAGTTTGTTTAGTCAAAATATAAAGGCACTTAACCCTAACTTAAACCTAACCCTCAAGTGTAAAATTAAGAATAAGTCTGAAAAACTTGAGAATATTTATTACCGACATGATTGATGTCAAACCATGTGCACCGTATTTCAAAAGTAGGAAAATGCAAAAGAGATTTAAGAGCTACTGCACAGGGGAAAACATTCCCTGAGGAACTTCCTTGCTTCGTTTGAAGAACAAAACAAAATATATGACTTTCAGAGGACTTTGAATGTAATGAAAAACTTTTTTATCTTATTTCAAGAGCTCGCATGAAATAGTTTGAGCTTCTTATGAGCTATTCTAAAGAATAATGTTGCTTTTGTGTGTTGACATCAATATGATCCTGGCTAAGATGAGATGAGCGCAGCAATGAAAACACAGAGTTATCGCAAAGACGAGGTATAAGCTTATTGTGTTGTGTTCAGATGATACAGATGTTTGTTTGATACCATTAAAATTGGAAAAATGACACCAAAAATGAGAGATTTGTTTCCACACTGTGTTTAATGAGCTTGCTGTGTGGTTTTGCATCGTCAGGACTTCTGAGGGAGATAATGCCCTTATTTTCCCGGTGTGAAGTCGCCCTGCACGCATTTACTGACAACACTCATTCATCTTCTCACAGGTAGAGGTGTGTGTGTGTGTGAGACGGCACAAATCTGATCTTTCTGGCTCTGCGCTAACCAGGAAAAAACAGGGAGCTTTTGGAAGTGGAACCAGTGATCTGAGAATAGTCCGTGTCCATCAGGGGAATTCAGACGTGAACGCAGGTGGGCAAGGTCACGCAGATCTGTTCTGTTCTGGCATAAAGGTCCAATAAAGGTGGACAAACGAAGCCTCAGTGTGTCATTCCTCACTGTGGGGCCCTTTAAACTGAAACTCCATCTGAGGCGAAGGCACCTGGTGTCAGCGTGTTGATCAATTAGGGCTCCGTGTCGCTCTTAACTTAATTACAATCATTTATTATGGCCTAGCGAGGCTCTAATCAGCAAGCTATAGCTGTGGCAGCAGGCAGATTATTTTTATTAAAAAAATAATTAGGCAAGTCAAATGTATTTGTATAGCTCTTTTCACAATACGCATTGTTTCAAAGCAGCTTTACATGTTTATGGAAGCCCGTTTCCACCACATGAGAAAAAAATCATAATTATCTTACTATTATGAGATAAAGTCAAAATTATGACTTTAATAGTCAAAATTATGACTTTAATAGTCAAAATTATGACATAAAAAGTCATAATTATGGCTTAAAAAGTCATAATTATAAGATAAAACGTCAAAATTAGTCAAATTATGACAAGTCAAAATTATTATGACATAGAAAGTCTAAATGAATAATTTTGACATCATTATGAGATTTGACTTTTTAAGTCATAATTTCGACCAAGTATATACATTTCAACAATTTTGGCTTTTTAATCTCATAATTTCAACTTTTTATGTCATAATTATAACTTTTAAAGTAGTAATTTAAACTTTTCATCTCATAACTGTGCCATAATCAACTTTTTATGCCATAATTATGATTTAACAAAGCATGATTTTTTTTTTCTTATATGGCGGAAATGGGCTTCCATTCATGTTAATGGTTATAGTATCTTAATATCTTCATGCCTTATAATCACATTTATTACATTAGTTCTGGGCTACAATAATATAGTTTACATTTTGTGATAATACAAGCAATCAAGCATGACTTTACATGACGAAACTATATGTATGTGAATGAAGTTGTACATACTTGTATATCCAACTTTATATACAGAGCTGGGCAATAATATAGTGACGATATTATCAGTGTTATGCTCTAATTATTAGTAGTGTTTTTGCTTACGATAGCTGTATTGTGCAAGATATTTCATATTTTTGCCTTTGGTGGTGGATATTTAATGCACAACACAGCCAAATTTATGCACTCTTTTATAGTTTATTTTAATCTATGACTCAATTTTATGCCAAATTAGTTCTATAAAAGAAGAAATGTCTTACGTTATTATATAATACTTTCATGTTTAAAGGGTTATTTCTTTTTTCATTTTAGTGAAAAAGTATGTTTACGAGCTGCTTAATTCATACAATTCAAAATAAAAATGAATTAAAACTAAATTAATTAATTTAAGTTAAATCCATAAAATGACGCATGATGGAACACCTAAAAGGTTCTATAGATGAAGCTCCTGACAGATTCCTTTAAGATTTTAAAGGTTTTTAAAAGAAAAAAACAACCTTTTAATTTGATTGCCGCATTTTTAGAATGCTGTGTCATGCGCGAGATGCTGCAAAAGACACCAGATGCAAGCACAACAGTCAAACAGGTCTGTCTAACGCACATTTACATTGGAAAAACTATGGAAAAAGTAGCTTAATGTCATGGAAAAATGCGTCCCAGTTCAGTTTCTGTGCTGTTGTTCATTGGCAGTGGTTTATGTCGCTCATTTTGCCTCAAATCACCAGCTCTCATTGAATATGCATCAATGCAAATCACTCTGAGTATGAACATGTTTTTGTAAAACCATTATCCAGCGAATAGCGCCGCGCTGTCCGGTCAAGGGCCTATGCAAATGATTGTTCTGCGCATCTTGGTGGAGTAGCAGAGTTTCATCCCACATTTGGCTTCTTGTAGTTCAGGAACAGCTGATGACTCATTCTTTGAACTGTGCGCTTCTGAATTTTGAAAGTGGAGTGATGCTGTTAAACTTCACAGATGGAGTGGGGAGGGAATGTAGACAACACACATCCAATCAGCGGATGTCCACACATGATGGGGAAGGAGAGAGAGTGAGCCAATCAGCAGTAGGGGGCGTGTCCGCTCATGATGGCGGAGGAGAGAGAGTGAGCCAGTCAGCAGTAGGGGGCGTGTCTGCTCATGATGGGGGAGGAGAGAGAGTGAGCCAGTCAGCAGTAGGGGGCGTGTCTGCTCATGATGGGGGAGGAGAGAGAGTGAGCCAAACAGCAGTAGGGGGCGTGTCTGCTCATGATGGGGGAGGAGAGAGAGTGAGCCAAACAGCAGTAGGGGGCGTGTCTGCTCATGATGGGGGAGGAGAGAGAGTGAGCCAAACAGCAGTAGGGGGCGTGTCTGCTCATGATGGGGGAGGAGAGAGAGTGAGCCAAACAGCAGTAGGGGGCGTGTCTGCTCATGATGGGGGAGGAGAGAGAGTGAGCCAAACAGCAGTAGGGGGCGTGTCTGCTCATGATGGGGGAGGAGAGAGAGTGAGCCAAACAGCAGTAGGGGGCGTGTCTGCTCATGATGGGGGAGGAGAGAGAGTGAGCCAAACAGCAGTAGGGGGCGTGTCTGCTCATGATGGGGGAGGAGAGAGAGTGAGCCAAACAGCAGTAGGGGGCGTGTCTGCTCATGATGGGGGAGGAGAGAGAGTGAGCCAAACAGCAGTAGGGGGCGTGTCTGCTCATGATGGGGGAGGAGAGAGAGTGAGCCAAACAGCAGTAGGGGGCGTGTCTGCTCATGATGGGGGAGGAGAGAGAGTGAGCCAAACAGCAGTAGGGGGCGTGTCTGCTCATGATGGGGGAGGAGAGAGAGTGAGCCAAACAGCAGAAGGGGCGTGTCCACACATGATGGGGGAAGAGAGAGAGTGAGCCAATCAGCAGTAGGGGCGTGTCTGCTCATGATGGGGGAGTAGAGAGAGTGAGCCAATCAGCAGTAGTGGGCGTGTCCATGATGGGCGAGTAGAGGGTTTGAAGAAATAGAGATGGCAGAGAGACTTTTCAATTATCAAAATCTATTTTTAATAGTTTTAGTTAATGATAACAACACTACTTCATTGCTGGCTTTTCTAAAGTGTTTAAGGCATCTTTATGAAACAAATTTGGAAGCAACATACAAATATTTCCTTTTTTATAGTAGATGTTTTACCAGTGACTCTTCTTGACAATATCATCTGTATCATCTACTGATCGGAGGGTTTCTGTATCTGCAGCCCATTTTCTGTCCTGGTAATGTGTGATGGCATGAATATGGGACACCTTTTTTCGAGTGTCATGAATTATTCTCCTCTATCAAAGCAGCCCAGAATCCCTTCAGCAGGTGGTAATGTTCCAACTGAACGCCACATCAGATCTCATTTCACCAACATGGGTGTTCAACATGTGAGCAAGACTGACACTGAGAGAAACACAGAGGAATCTGCAGCCGACCATGGCTCAGTATCTCTACCTGCTCAGGTGACGCTGCTTCTGTTAATGACATGTAACTGGTCCATGTGAAATATCCTGTACTGTAGCCCCGCCCTTTTCAGCGCTGCACTCGTTGCGTTTTGTCTTCCGGTTTGTATTTCCACAGTATGATGGTAAGATCTTACAGATTTATGAATGAACCACTCGTTTTAAAATCTTCCTGGTCTACTGCCATTTGTTATGACATCCACTATAAACATTACAGTACTCATGATAACTGTTCTTAGCTCTATAATAAGTAAATCCACTTCACCATGTCATAGAAATATACAGAGCAAAAATGGAATTTCAAACACGTGCTTCTCTGGCGAGTAAGGTCTATATAAGCATCTGTAGTAATACACTAGTGCTCAAAAGTTTGGGGTCTGAAACCCTATTGTACTAAATGTTAAAATTTCCAAGGATCAGCATTCTCCCCTAAAAGTGATCAGGCAAACCAAACCAAAACTTTGAGGGCTGGTAGTACTCACACCGTCTACAACGTCCCCAGTTCTTACCCCGATTAGCCTGACGGGGGCGCTACAGCGGTCAAAAGTACGAAATTGCTTATAACTCGTAGCCTAAACTGTTAGGCGTAGGCTCAAGTGTCCTATATTGTTGGAATCCTTGGCTCAAGACGAAACTAGTCCTAGGTTTTTGACCCGATCGGAACCAAACCAGTGCAGCAAGATTCTCTGGAGTCTGATTGTCAATAGTTATCAAAAAAAAGTTGAAATTCCGATTCACGGTCCCTAAGGGACGCCAAAACGTTCGAAGTGGGTGGAGCCACTTTTACTAAAATGGCTATAACTCGTGAACAGAATGAGATATTTTCACCAAACTTGGCACACCTGTGTAAGAGCTCATTCTGTGGTCGTGTGAAAAAGGATGTGGCAACTGGCCACTTGGTGGTGATATAACAGGAAAAAAAACATGAAAACATCAGTAACTACTTCACCATTAGTCCGATCAACTTGAAAATTGGCACCTCTGTTGAAGGTGCCATGACTGTTTGTGAGGACATTGACGTATCTCGAAAAACATGACTGCAATCAGCCAATGAAGTTTGAGCAGCTATCAGACAAAGTTAATGGAGGTTTATTGGAACGAAACTCGCTGGGCCTGTTTGACTCACGGCCCTAGAGGCCTGTGAGAAATTGGAAAGAAATTGGCCACCGGGGGACACCTTCACGTTTTTCACGTGCTTAAAGGATGGTGTGTCGCACGATTTTTCGCGCATGCCCAAGACATTCTTATCATATGGTCGAACTCCTCATTCTGATCAACTTTGCCTCTAGGACCGCTGTTGTCCATCGAATCATTCGTTAATTATTGGAGATTATTTCAAAGATGCATGCCCTGGACTCGCTCGTTGTTCTTGCAAAATTTTCGGGTATTTTGGATTTTTTGAAAAACCCACTTTTGCGAACTAGTCCTAGATTTTTGACATGATCGGAAGCAAACCAGTGAAGCAAGATTCTCTGGAGTCTGATTGTCAATAGTTTCAAAAAAAGTTGAAATTCCAATTCACAGTCCCTAAGTGTCGCCAAAACATTCAAAGTGGGTCAAGCCACTTTTACTAAAATAACTTGTGAACAGAATGAGATATTTTCACCAAACTTGGCACACCTATGTAAGAACTCATTTTGTGGTCAAGTGAAAAAGGACACAGCGACTGGCCACTTGGTAGCGCTATAACAGGAAAAAAACATGAAAATGGCAGTTTGTCCGATCAACTTGAAAATTGGCACGCAGTGTCTTCGTCCGAGGTGCCTTGATTGACTATGAGCACACTGACGTATCTCGAAAAACGTCCGCCATCAGCCAATGAAGTTTGAGCAGCTTGAGTTTGACTCACGGCCCTAGAGGCCTGTGGAAAAATTGGAAAGAAATTGGTAGGGCTGGACGATTATTGCCTAAAATCAAAACCTCGATTAATTGAACATTTTACCTTGATTACGATTAATGAACGATTATTTTGTTTCTTTTCTTTCTTTTTTTTTGCCCTCATAGTTCACTGACAATGTTTGTACTGTAAATATGACTGACTATTAAAGGTGGGATATTTGTTCTTATTGAAAGAGTGATCTGACATAAAAGCTCACTTTCAGCAGTTATTTTATCTATGGTTTGTAACATTTCTTACAGATTTCTGCTCGTTGTAAATCAGATAAAGATAAATTAGTACAGTACCAGTACAAGTGATTGCGTGTGTGATTTAGTCATACCGTCTCTCTATTAATTGTGAAGCTGTGGTTGTAAATAGTTCCTTCAAAAGTAGAAAAATATATGCTATAATACGTTTTGAGTTTCTAAACTACTTTAGTGATAAATCACAGGACTGCGCTGACAACTAGTTTCTGCGTTCCTCTCTGTGCACGCGATCTTCACATTTTGCGAAGCTACTGTTTGCACGAGTGTTCGTGCAACAATGAAGCTGCACGATCACGGTAGCTCGAAATAATATGCATCCAATTGTCTAAAATTGCTTGAATGTCCAAACTGGCTAACCTTAAAACAAATACATCTGACAAAGTTTAGTAAAGACGCAAGGCTCACCGCTCGCGCACCATCATTATGTGTTGAACCGGCGTTCACCTCCGTGTTGCTTTTATACCACTGCCTGGACGGGGCGGAGTCACGTGGCTACACACGTGGTAGTATGTTTTTGAGGGGAAAGTATTAACAGGATTAAAAAAACGATATAAACCGACATGGGAAAATTACGTCGGTTAGAGGTTCTGAATTTCGGTTTCGATTACTTTTCGATTAATCGTCCAGCCCTAGAAATTGGCCACTGGGGTGCACCTTCGCGTTTTTCACGTGCGTAAAGGATTGTGTATCGCTCGATTTTTCACACACGCCCACAACATTCATACCACATGGTAGAACTCCTCATTCTGAGGATCTCTGCCTCTAGGATCAAATTGTTCGTTAAATATGGGAGATTATTTCAAAAACCTCGATAACTGTTAAAAAGCTTTAAAAATATGTATATTTTACATGGTAAATTGCCTGTATTTGCTGTAAACTATCTTTTCCATCTATCATCAAGATGGTTACAGGCTTTCTAATTAAAACATAATACCTTTTTACGTATATGCGTAAAGGCCTTAAAGTGCTCGAACCCCGATTATTGCTGCTTGCAGCTATAGTTATCGTCCTTGGTGTGAACAGGCCTTTGAAGCAACATGAGGGTAAATAAATGATGATTTTCAGTTTTGGTTGAGCTTTTGAAGGTGATGTTTTTTCAGTAAAGACCCGTACAGAACAATCCTTATTTCATAATCCTAATAATCATAAATTCTTATCCGAGAGTTTAATGTTGCAGCTCTTTATCAGGTTTTCATTGGCGACAGAAATGTGATGTGTTTCTCCTGGCTCACACGAGCAGAACAAACGGATGTGTTGATTTCTCATTCTGTTCATCAGCAAACACTGCTGAATGTTCTTGCAAGAATGTAGTTTTTGAGACTTTTGACTTGGCTTCATAAACAACCACCCACATTATGAGGGCAACTTTTGCACAAGCAAGTTCTGCTTAGATATTCCTCAGAAAATCTCGTTTGTCTGAGCTGCAGGACTCTGTTAGGTCTGTATTCAATGTTGTTCACCATAGTGCTCCATGGAGTCCGGCATTCATATGCAGCACACCATTATTTTCATTACCTAAAAGCATTAAGTAATGACCATTCAATACAGAGGGCCATTGTACATTTAGTTAATGATCTGTAAACCACAAAAGCGAGATGGACGTTGCAAGGTCACACAGTCTTACACAAACACACAGTCTCGTCCATTTAAGTAATTATTAAAAGGTTCAATACATTCCGGTAAGAGGTTTGCAAAGCTGATTTACTCCTGTTTATACACTAGGCGCTTATTGAATGTGCTTTAGTTCTCTGAGAAAAGTGGCAAAGCCATCTGGTTGGATAGCTGACCTGTCAATCATGCCTTTTGAGATCTGTGATTGGTGTCTTCAATGTGGTGCATATTTCCCGTTCTTTGGCAATTCAGCATTAGGTAACTTGTTCGTGGTTCAGTGTTCAGTGCAGTTATCAGGTTCAGAATTGCTGTGAATCATCCGTTTGGTTGCACACAGCTGCTGCTGCGGTTCGATGACGGACAGAAGCAGGTCTTTCCTGACAGCTGTGAGTGTTTGTACTGACTGTGACATCAGGTGGACCTGACACGACGCTCTCCCAGGTGTCTGGTCCACTTCGGTTTACCAGAATCTACGGGCCTTGCGGTGTCAAGTCAAACCTAATTACACATCTGGCCACTGAGGTTTGGATCAAATGTCGGATTCGGAGGTGATCAGCAC
>RJVU01050255.1:507389-533173 GCA_003731715.1 Anabarilius grahami | reverse complement strand
AAAAATACAAACATGTACATACATGTTCCTCACATATTATGGTAGCCTAGTTTGTGCTGAATACAGTGTAATGACACTTGTGCCATTTATATGTTTATGAACAACTGAAAAAAGCACAAATGTCAGGGCATGTCAAAACTTCTCCAGGGCCCCAAAAATCCTTAGACCCCAGAGGGTTAATGGCTGTGTGTTGAGTTATTTTGAGGGGACAGCAAATTTACACTGTTATTCAAGCTGTACACTCACTTCTTTACATTGTAGCAAAGTGTCATTTCTTCAGTGTTGTCACATGAAAAGATATAATAAAATATTTACAAAAATATAAAAACTTCTGTGAGATACTGTATATGTAATACTGTGCATATATTTATCAAAATGCTTCTCTCTTATTCTTATATATTATTCTTTCTAGTTGACTAATAAGTTTATGGACATTGAATTTCTTTTCTTAGATTAAAGCTTCTTTATTGACTTCTTTCTGCGGTTGAAACACTGATTAATCAATTACATGAGACATTCATTTCGTTGTACAGTATCTTTCAACATTCCTTCTGATGTTCATGTTTATTTGGTGCTGTAACTAGTAGTAAAGAAGAGATGATCGGTTCATGAGCCCTTATAAAGCGATCTGACACCACACATTAAAGGATTAGTTCACTTCAAAATTTAAATTTCCTGATAATTTACTCACCCACATGTCATCCAAGATGTTTTTGTCTTTCTTTCTTCAGTCGAAAAGAAATGAAGGTTTTAGAGGAAAACATTAATTAAATGGGTCCAAATGTCAGTTTCAGTGCAGCTTCAAAGAGCTCTACATGATCCCAGACGAGGAATAAGAGTCTTATCAAGAGAAACTATCAGCCATTTTCAAAAAAAAAAAAAAATTATATACTTTTTAACCACAAATGCTCACATTGCACTGCTCTGTGATGTGCCACGTATTACGTAATCACGTTGGAAAGATCACGCGTGACGTAGGCGGAAGTACCGAACCAGTGTTTACAAAGTGAACGTGCAAAGACTAAGACAAACGCCCTTTACAAAAAAAGGTAAAACAACAATGTCGGACGATTTTGAAGTTGGAGGAGAAAATGAGATGGAGTTTTTCGCCCTACCGTGGTACTTCCGTCTACGTCACGAGTGACCTTTCCAACATGATTACATCATGCGTGATGCATTGCAGACCCTTATTCCTCGTCTGGGATCATGTAGAGCTCTTTGAAGCTGCACTGAAACTGACATTTGGACCTTCAACCCGTTGAACTCCAGTGAAGTCCACTATATGGAGAAAAATCCTGGAATGTTTTCCTCTTTTCTTTCTGACTGAAGAAAGAAAGACATAAACATCTTGGATGACATGGGGGTGAGTAAATTATCAGGAAATTTTGATTCTGAAGTGAACTAATCCTTTAAAGAGCCACAAAAACACATTTATTCTTTGAATTTCATGATAAAATTGACAGAATTTGAAAGGTGAGACCTGCTGTCTGTTTGTTTCATATCAAAAGTATCTTTTGAATTATTGGATGGCAGACGCTACAAATAATGTTTAGTGAAGTTTTGTTCACGCATCAACCGAAAACAGCAGAGACTATTAGATCTCATTTCATTAAAATAAAAATTAAATTGATAATATTAATCCAGCCCAAGAGTTCACATGACATGTTTACCTGTTGTAGCTTATCCACTTTGTGTGCACAAAATATTC
The DNA here is from genome assembly GCA_003731715.1 of Anabarilius grahami. Classification (NCBI taxonomy): domain Eukaryota; kingdom Metazoa; phylum Chordata; class Actinopteri; order Cypriniformes; family Xenocyprididae; genus Anabarilius; species Anabarilius grahami. The sequence continues at coordinate 531,465 of RJVU01050255.1, read as the reverse complement.
ATTTATTTATTTCTAATAACATTTTACTTTTATANCAAAATATTCATTTATTTATTTCTATTTTATTATATTTCTAATAACATTTTACTTTTTTACTTTATTTTATTTTGTAATGCTCATTTATTTTGATATGTTTATTTATTTGCCTATTTATTTATAATTTAAAAATTCTATTTGGTAATCTTTATTTATGTTTATATATTTAGTTGCTAATTTAGTTTAGTTGTTTCAGTGCATTACTAATTTTATGTGCACTGATAAATCATTCACAATGTGTATTAAACTAAATTTCAGTCTTGATTTCATGTTGACTTCAAAATGAGAAAAAAACATTGTAGCTTGACGAATCTTAATGTCATCAGCGTTTGTCTTCAGATGTGTGTTTGTGCATCTTGACCGGAGCAGGTAGAGCTGGTGGGATGCGAGCGGATGTTGTTGAAGCATCAATCCCAGAGGAGAGACCGTATCTGGGTCACTGCCGCTCCTCAAATTGAAAGTGCTTGTCTATTATTCTCTCTCTTTTTCAAATCTCCTTCCTCAAATTCATTGGCGCTCAGGACCCTGCAAACAGAGAAGAGTTTAGTTGAAGCTTTTGAGTTGCTGCTGCATAATTGAGGCACTTTAAACATGAGAGCAAAACAAGCCTCTGCCTTTAGTGCTCATAAAACTTACAAACACCAAAAACACACTGTCATTTTAATATACATGTGAGGATTAGAGGCGTAATTTAAGATGAACATTCATTTAGCAAAACAAGGTTTACAAGGACTTTCCTCAGGTGATTTGTTAATTTATTTGTTGGTTGCGAAGCTGAATGAAAGTGTTTTTGGGCTCAAGTGTAAGTTTAATACTTAAAGTGCGTTTTTTCAGATATTCCTGTTCATGTAGTGTGTAATAGAGCTGTTTGTGAAGGTGTTTGTGAAAGTGCAGATAAATAGAGTTTTTGTCTCCTAAAAGAAAGAATCGATTCTGAACTGCTGAAACGAGTCGTCAGTAATTCAGTCTCACTTCCTGCTGAACTTCCATAGATTTGGAACTCATTTGCATAATGCCAGCCTGAGATCTTCATTGGCTGAACCGCATCTGCTTTGCCCCGCCCTCAAACACTGTAGTTGTATCTGAGACTGGAAGAGTTTGGTTCGAGTTGTTCATGTCGAGAAGACGCTGTTTTCTGCTGCCAAAGCAAATCTACTTTGATGAGATTGATACGGTAAAACCGACGCCTGTTCGTATCAAGAGCTGAGATTCAGATATGATAATGAGAGTTTGGTTATCCACACTAGACCAATCATAACAGACTGGAACATATGACCAATCAGAGCAGAGCAGCTCTCAGAAAGGCGGGGTTTAGAGAGACCGAATCTTTGATCGAAGCGTTTCAGACACTGTGAGAAAAGAGCTGATGCTGCAGTGGATATTATGAGAAAATTAAAGTGTTTTTTGACCTTGGATGAATGTAAATCTATTGTAGGAGACCTCAGAAACAAAATTAGGAACCTTTAAAATAGTATAATAGGGGTATTTTAAGATTAGTGGTTTGTTTGATGTAGGGTTGTGACGGCGAGGAAATTTTCCCACCGGTTAATCGACTGGTAATATTAGGAGGTTTTTAATCGCTAATTCAAGATAAAGCAAAAGTAAAATGCGAATGGCCATTCATAACGGACAATTAATTTTCTATATACGAATGAACTGAAAACGCTCCGCGGCAGACTATGAATGCCCATGCGGATTTTACTTTCGCTTTCAAATTAGCGCCAATTCAGGGGCGGCAATTGCTTGAATGGTGTTTTTTTATTAGAGATCGACCGATATATCGATTCACCAATATTTTCCCTGATATTTAAGCATTTCACCATAATCGGATATCGGTTTTGTAATATCGGATTTACCGATAAACGCCGCCATCTTGTAGGTGTTTTGAGAATTGCGTGCAGGATCGCCATTACAGTGCATCTGAGGGGAGACGAGACAACGGCTTGCACATGTAAAGTATACTTACCTGCTTTGCTGTAATTAGTAAACTTTATTTAACATAACAGCCATTAATGCACAAATTAGATGTGTTACATAAATGCCTGAAATGTAGCTAGTTTATGCAGCTCGTCTCTAAGAAATAGAGACAAGCTCATGGAGTCACGTAAGATAATCCGTCAAGATGTAACTTTGCATGAATTAAATAATACAGCCATGAATGAGCACATGCGCTGAATTGAATTCTCTCTCTGCTCATCATTAGTCTCGTGAAGTTGTCTGTATTTTGCTGTTCACTCAGCGGGTTGATGCTCGGCCACCGCATGTAAATTTTAACAAGATTCACTTGTTTAAAACACCGTAATTATATAACCATTTACAATATAACCATTAATTCGCTAATAAACATCCAAGTAAACAACAAAAACATTATTAATAATTCTGATATAACATACCAGTTGAAAAAAGCAATAAAATACGATGTTCTGTTTGTTATACTCCAATATTCCAGAGAATATTATTCAGTTATTTAACATTTATTCTTCACTCTTTATTCTATTAAACAGCTTATAAGCTTATAAAAGTATTACATTTCTGCAAAGTTGATATGACTCCTGTCTTTAATTTATTTTCTCCACTTGAAAACATTAGACATTCTACATTTATTTTGCTTATTGTTAACATTAGTGTTGCTGCTGATGCTTTTTATATAAATAAAATAATTGTTTGTAATATGAAGATTAAAATGAACATGAAAGACTACTAATTTTCAACAAAAACAGTAGCAGTGCACTTTTTTATTTTTTGCACATTCAGACCCCTCTATTTATTGGTGTATAAATAAGATTTGTTTTCTATGCAAGGAGGGAGTGATTGTTATAAATAAAAAGGTTTGTTCAGTTCAGTGGTGTTGTAATCGTGTCAGAAACAGAAGTATAATAGTAAATAAATATCGGTTCTGCATATTGGTTATCGGACACATAAACACAAATTATCGGTATCGGTTCTAAAAAAGCAATATCGGTCAATCATTAGTTATTATCCTTACTGAAAAACACAACAACTAGAAAAACACTAATCCTTTGCAGGTTCCCTATCCGCTTGTTAAGTCGCGACGTAAGGAACGCCGATTCTGGGTCCAAGCCTCGACTCGTTTCACTTGAGAATGGCATCTCCACGGCTGCTTATGAGCGTTATTTATTCATATTAAACATTCAACATTTTAAACTTAAACATTTAAAATCTTTACAGTCTACACAACAGTCTCCGTGCTCACAGCGTCACAGACATTAATATTTTAATGATTTATAAAAGATGAATCACTGTCTGGCCATCTGGGATTTTGGTATGGAGATAAAGGTTATGATTATAATTTTTTGGAAGTATTACACCACATCGTGTGTGTATATTAGCACCGTTTGTTGTTTTCTTGTGGTATGAGATGGAGCGTTTGGACCCGGAAGCGCTGCAGCGTGACGTCAGACTTAACAACCGAATTAGCACTGGGTTTGAATCCCAAAAAATATTGCAAAAATCCCCAAATCTTCCGATATCATCTTGTCAGTCGGCTCCTCACTCTCGTGATAAATGAAAACGGACTCCTGCGGCTCTCGTTCGGCTCACGCTGCATTGAGCAGATGTGTTCAGTTTTTAATAGTAGTGTCTGTTTTCTAACTGAACTATAAGATTTTTATTATGATAAAAAATCAAAACAAGGGTAGGGGGCGGTGCCGCGGTGGGCAAGTGACGTAACCGGCTGAACACCGGCAACACCGACTATTGCAGCAAGCCTAGTTTAGCAACTACAAAAGTAAAAAAAAAGCGGCACTAGCAGTGGTTGTATCAGTCAGCCTTCAGTTAATGAACTGTGACACTGGCGCCCAGAGTGGTTTTATATCGCTGCATTAATACTGCAGTCCGCCTGTGGCACGGATCTATACTGGACCTGCTTTCAGAGAATGCCTCCATCAGCAAAAAGCACAAATCAAATGCAGAAGAGATGCTGTATTACACAGGTCAAGGACTCGCAGTTCACCTCTGTATTACCGCAGCCGGACCTGAAGGTGTTTTGTAATGAAGGAATGTGAGCGGGAGAGATGACTCCATAAAGCCGTGAATGTGTGGCGTGTCACAGCGCTGGGTTTGTGCATCTCCTGAATAATCAGTCATGTGTGACATCTTTTTCTCAATTCAGTTTAATATTGATCCATTAAGCAAATATCCAGAATGCCCTATAGCAACACCTTTAGTATCCATCAAGAGCTCCCTATTAACCACAGCAACACCTATTAACTGCCCAGAACACCCTAGCAACTGCCTAGCAACGCCATGGCATTATTGTGACCTGGAAAACTGCAGTTAAAATTTCTTTCCCTTACTGAAGAGGGTAAAATTCTACTTATGTAGAGCTTTATTAAAATGTCTTGGTATTCATTCATTCATTTATATTTGGTAGTATTTTTGTATGTTTTTTTTTATTTTATTTATTTATTTATTCATTCAATTTTATATGATTTTATTGCTATGAACAGTTTAATTTTGTTTTAGATTAGGTAATAATTATTTTATTTTATGTTTATTTATTTGCTTACATATTTACATGGTCATTTATTTACTTTTATTTATTTACCTTTATATATTTGGTATTATTTCTTTATTTGTTATATTTTTGTTATTTCTATTTATAATATTTGATTATTGTTATTGTTGTTTATTGCTATTAATTATTGTTTTTGTTTTTTAGTTCTAATAACATTTTTATATTATTTTTATATTTGGTCATATTTATTTACTTTTATTTATTTACCTTTTTACTTGCATTTACATTGCTTTTATTTACTTTTATTTATTTGCCTTTTATATTTAGTTTATTTTATTTTTATANTTGGTAGTATTTTTGTATGTTTTTTTAAATTTTATTTATTTATTTATTCATTCAATTTTATATGATTTTATTGCTATGAACAGTTTAATTTTGTTTTAGATTAGGTAATAATTATTTTATTTTATGTTTATTTATTTGCTTACATATTTACATGGTCATTTATTTACTTTTATTTATTTACCTTTATATATTTGGTATTATTTCTTTATTTGTTATATTTTTGTTATTTCTATTTATAATATTTGATTATTGTTATTGTTGTTCTAATAACATTTTTATATTATTTTTATATTTGGTCATATTTATTTACTTTTATTTATTTACCTTTTTTATTTGCATTTACATTGCTTTTATTTACTTTTATTTATTTGCCTTTTATATTTAGTTCATTTATTCATTTCATTTTTATTTTTATATTTTGGTAATATATATTTATTCTTTCATTCATTTATGTATGTATTTTTATGTTTATTTATTTTTATTTATTCAACTTTATATGACTTTCTAATAACATTTTAATTTATTTTTAGTTTAGGTAATATTTATTTAATTTTATGTTTATTTATTTATTTATTTATTTATTTATTTATTTGTATTTATATGGTCATTTATTTACTTTTATTTATTTGTTTACCTTTATTTGACATTTTTTATTTATTGTAATATTTTTGTTATTTCTATTTATAATGTCTGTTTATTGTTATTTATTATTGTTATGTAAATGTATTTATTATTTTTATATTTGGTAAAATGTATTTACTTTTTTTTATTTACCTTTTATGTACTTGCATTTACTTACTTTGCATTTACTTGCATTGTTTTTATTTACTTTTATATTTATTTACCTTTTATATTTAGTTATTTATTTTTATCAGTGTATTTATTTCATTTTTATTTTTAGATTTTGATAATATTTATTTTTATTTATACACTTTATTTCTAACAACCTTGTTTATATTGGTAATGCTCATTTTTGTTTTTATTTGCTAATTTGGTTTAGTTGTATTTAAAGTTGTATTGTCTTAAATTGAGTAATTTATTAAATATTTTTCCAAGTGTAGTTTTTCTCCTCTACTTTCCCTTGTTTCACTAAATAAACTTTAAATCGTTTCTGTGAACTCTTCAGCTGAACCGCACTGTGCTTGCGTGAAATGAAACAATGCAAATCTGAACTTACGGCGAGCGTCGCTCCATCGATCCAGCACTGCTCTGTACCGTCCGCAGCTCCAGCCTGTTCAGGGTATAATTAACCAAACAAAGCTTATTGATTCTGCTTGTTGCTGAAATTGTTTGTGTGCGCTGAAGGTTGGAGGAGCACTTTGTTGGCTATAAATAAAAACAGAAAGGAAAGCATGTAATGGATGCCGGAACGCCGCTACTTGTATATTTCTCTGTCAGTTTTAGGAGGGTTGCTCAGGTTTAGGGTGGTATCGGTCTTTATACGGATCCCCCCGTATGTCATATTAAGCTGTATTGAAGCTGGATGTGGTTTTATGTTGTCTGGAGGCAGGCGTGGATTTATTTAACACACTAAATCAGAAGATTGTCCGGCAAACGGCCGTAAAACACAAGGTCCTGCGAGGAACAACAGACAGATTGTTTTGAGGCAGAAGCTCTAAATTAACCGCTCTGACAGGAACAGTTACAGTCTGTGCCTGAATTCAGCAGTGATGTTTACTTTTCTGTTTGTGTGTTTGCTGACGGTGTGTGTGCAGTGAATGGAAGTGATTTATTGAATAACGCTAAACTTGACGGTCTGTGAGTCACATTCAAAGTGGAAAAGTCTCAGAGTGTGTGTGTGTCTGATATCAAGCAACATTCATATGTACTGTAATGTGCTGTAATCTTAGTCAAACTTGCCTTATTGTCTTAATTCATCAGACATTCAAGCACAACACAATGTCTCCAGAGCAAACATCATTTTGAGCTTTGTTTATTAATTCAATTGACTTGCTTTCTCTCCTGACGAAGGACGGCCATTGAGGAAAACGCTGTGTGCGCTCAGAGGTTGTTTTGCGAGCGCATGAGAGACGTGCGCTCAAATAAGAGGCTATAGGAAATCAATTAAGGGTTGAATACTCACACACACACATCGGCGTAATGGTTTTTATACTGTACAAACCGTATTTTTTATCGCCCTACACCAACCCTACTCCTAAACCTACCCATTACAGGAAACTGTGCACATTTTTACTTTCTCAAAAAAACTCATTCTGTGTGATTTATAAGCCTTTTTAAAAATGGGGACATGGGGTAATGTCCTCATAAGTCACCCTCTCCTTGTAATACCATGTCATTATACAAAACTTGTGTCCTGATATGTCACAAAAATGCACACACACAGACACACACACATTAATAACAGGCCTGATTGAATACAACTGTGCAGGAAAACCTGCTCTCAATTTAATTAAACTCTAATTAAGATTATTATGTGCAGCGTTGCAATTATTTCGATGAATCTAAAGAGTGTAATTCGAGTGTAAAAACAGAGCCGGGCGCTTTAACGCATGATTGTGTGTGTGTGTGAGTTTTCATCCACAATGATCCACATTGCAAAGTCTCAGGAATAAGTTGATTTTGGCTTTTTGACATTAAAAACTGTTTTTGCTGCATCACCTTCAAAGCAATAATTGACCCAGAAAATTACATTCTGACATTATTCAATCTCATGATGTTTCTTCTGAAATTTAAGCCACTGAAAAGCTACTGCAGCTCTCTGGTATAATTTGCCTTTGTGATATTTAAATATGCAAGATAAGATTCAGCCTATTCCTTATTCAAACACTCTAAAAAATGTGGGTTGTTTTCAACCCAAGGGCTGGGTAAATATAGGACAGAACACATGTTGGGTTAATTTCACCAAGCATAATGGGTTGATTAGTTTTTACTATAATACACACTTTTTATTTATTTATTTTTTTCACTTCATACATGAATTAATGATTACGGATGAACTTAAATCCTCTAAACTTTTTTAAATACTCCACACAACCACTGTAAATCCTTTATTTTCAATCGTATTTTATCGTATAGCATATTTTATGTCATTTTTTAATACATATTGCCTACATTTAAGCTTGTTTAACAAATATTAGGAGTAAAACTTAAACATTTAGAAGTNTTTTCAACCCAAGGGCTGGGTAAATATAGGACAGAACACATGTTGGGTTAATTTCACCAAGCATAATGGGTTGATTAGTTTTTACTATAATACACACTTTTTATTTATTTATTTTTTTCACTTCATACATGAATTAATGATTACGGATTAACTTAAATCCTCTAAACTTTTTTAAATACTCCACACAACCACTGTAAATCCTTTATTTTCAATCATATTTTATCGTATAGCATATTTTATGTCATTTTTTAATACATATTGCCTACATTTAAGCTTGTTTAACAAATATTAGGAGTAAAACTTAAACGTTTAGAAGTAGTTAAAGTGTAATGGACCAGTCTCTGTTGTCCTGTTTCTACCATAACGGTGCTGGATCTCGTGCCGGAGATGGCTCGTGTTCGGCGGGGGAACTGATATCTTCAGACCGCCGTAGCCGAAACATTCTGTGACTGACTCCATAACCTGTCCATAAATAATCAGTGTATAGTTTTGATAAGTATTTATATTCTATATCTTTTTAAATAAAATCATAACATTTTATGCAAGGCATCAGGCGTTTCCATCACACGAAGAGACCGACGTGACACTCGTTTAGGAGACTCACATCGTATGTTGCTTTGCATAAAATTAAACGATATACAGAACAATAACTAATTTTTAGATCAAATTAAATGTACACAAACCTGTATTTTACCGAAGACATGCACCAATTTGACGGAGCTGCACTGCTCTCTCCTGAAGAGGGGGCAAAAATCCCGCAATAAATAACTCAACCCCTGGGTTGTTACGTCTGACCCAGGATCTGAGTAACACAAAAACTACCCAAACACTGGGTTGTTATGACTGACTCGGGATCTGTGTAACACAAAAACTACCCAAACACTGGGTTGTTATGACTGACCCGGGATCTGGGTAACACAAAAACTACCAAAACACTGGGTTGTTATAACTGACCCGGGATCTGGGTAACACAAAATCTACCAAAACACTGGGTTGTTATGACTGACCCAGGATTGTTACGTCTGGCCCGGGATCTGAGTAACACAAAAACTACCCAAACACTGGGTTGTTACATCTGACCCAGGATTGTTACGTCTGGCCCGGGATCTGAGTAACACAAAAACTACCCAAACACTGGGTTGTTACGTCTGACCCAGGATTGTTGCGTCTGACCCACGATCTGAGTAACACAAAAACTACCCAAACACTGGGTTGTGACGTCTGACCCAGGATCTGGGTAAAACAAAAACTGCAGTTTTTCCAGTATGAAAGATGAAGATGTCTAAGCGTTGTCATATGTGGGTGGTGGTACAAAATTTATGTGCAAAATTAGACGTTTAAATTTCATCTCTATTTATTTGTAGACTGTAGACACTCTGGCAACATCAAATCACTATGGCAACATCCTCAGACTTCTGCAACTGTATTTTCTCATTATCTGAGAGATGACCTGACCGTACACTCATTTACATACACTGCAGAAAATCTGACAAAGGTACTCAGATTTACAAAATGCAAGACAATAGGCATCATGAAATTAGTTTGAAGAACTCATTCTGAGCAGATTTGATGTAAAATTACTTATTGTTTAGCTGGAAAACTATTTATTTTATTTACTTTTTAATAAAAATAATAATGAAAGTGCTATTATTTTTAAAGTTATTATTTGTACTAATTTTCAGTGTTTGTCATTGCACACAGCAAAACTACACACGTGCTATTTTTGACATGCCAATAAAGCATCACATTATTCAACACATCACAATATTCCTCATTTAAATAATTCATATGCAGAATAAAGGGGCGGGGCCTGGTTGAGTTAGTTAGTAGTGTGTTGAAACTGGTGGTTATGGTAAGGGGCGGGACATTTCCCAAACACCAATCACAATACACTGCTCCAGCCGACCAATCAGAACACATTGTGCTTTTCAGAAGGAGGGGCTTCATAGAGACAGGAACTAAACAGAGCGTTACTGACAGACTAGGAAGAGAGGAGCTGCAACAATGGAGAATATGAGGAAAATAATCAACATTCAAGCAGGAAATCCTGCTCTAGTAGAGCCCAAAAATAACTTAAAAAAGGGCATAATAGGTCCTCTTTAAAGATGCTGATTAAAAGACTGAAGAACAGATTTTCTTGTAGTGTTGTCAGCATTAATTTTCTTTTATTAAATTCTCTCTCTCTTCACCTTCAGTATTTGACGTGGTGTTTTCCATCCTGGTTGTTCCTCCTGTTTTCTTGTCATCTTGTTTCCCTGGTAAACTGTGTCTCACGCTGTGACAGGTTCTCTAATGAGACTCACACACTAACGAGCCTCATTCTGCTCCAGAATATTAATTATCTCAGAAAACCTACTATAATTATACACACAACAGCGGTGTAACAAAATTCCTGCTTAACCGTTTTAACATCTGCATGTATTATTACTTTCAAAGAAATTACATTTCCTGTGCAATATAAAATTATGACATTTATGAATGCATTTAAATGAGTTATATGTTTTTTTCCCCCTCCACCAACAAACGAGTTTAAACGGTGGATGTGTTTGAAATCAAATACATGCATATTGCATATTACTGTATATACTGTATACTGCCTGCAAATGAAAGAAGTTGTGAAGCAGTATGCAGTGATTTGTTGTTGTAAAATGGCCTCATTCAGTTGCATGCTTAATTCAGTGGGTGGCTTCTAGTTATTATCTCACAAACAAGTAGTTATTTGTCATCTTAATTCAGTTATGTGTAACTTTTGGCGGTCTGATCACCTAATGAGTCAATTAGAGGGATGCTAGTCAAGTGCATTGCATTGTAGGATGTAATATTGTGCATACTGCATACAGAAACACTTGCATACTATGTACAGTATTCATGCTATATACACTGCAAAAAAAAAGAAGATTTTCTTACTTAGTATTTTTATGCTATTTTCCAGTACAAATATCTAAACATTCTTAGATAAAAATGCATTTACTTGAGAAGTGAAATAGCTGAAGACATTAATTGTCTGAAAAATTTATAAAAATTAATTGAGTTTATGTTTAAAAGAAGAACAAATATCTGCCAGTGGGGTCAGAAAGATTATCTTAGCTTATTTTTCTGGCCCCATTCTTACTTTATGCATAAACTAACTTCATTTTAATCATTTTTTTTTTAGAAAACAAGACCTCATACCTCGTAATTTTGCATCTCAAGTAAATGTATCTTAATTTAAGAATTTTTACAAATTTGTACTGGAAAACAAGACAAAAATACTGAGTAAGAAAAATATTTTTTTTGCAGTGTATTGTAGAAATAGTACAAGTTGTGTGCTAATTTGCTGTTTTGAACATATCAGTTGTGTTAGAGAGCTCAATATGTCTGTGTTTTTGTGTTAGTACATCAATAATGTGTCCAGTCTCCTTCCTTCAGTAACTCTAAACAGAAGTAGAGCAGAACATATGAATCAAGCACACGTAAACACATCTTCTTTAAGCCTTTCACCTGATTACTCTCAGTGATATCCATCACCTGTAGTCTGTTCTGAGATCAGGTAAAATAAATAGTATTTCCCCGGTTCTACCTGTCTATCTCTCATCTGGCGCTGAGCTAATGGGCCGTTGAGTCTATATGCATTTGAGCTCATTCCTCTATCGTTCAGTCGGTTCGGTGAAGCCTCTTCTGTAAATACGAGTGCAGCGGCGTTATGGGCTAATTTGATGCCGACACACGTATTTTACACTCTGAGGAACATGACGTGAAATTAAACTCAGAACAGACATATGCCTCTCAGGGAAGTGAAATGCATTACAGTGCAAGTCATTTAGATTTTTAAAAACCGCAGCTGCATTGAAATGCGATGATGGTTTTGCTCATTTGTCAGACCGAATCCTAAAACTCCTCCTGATGATCTGATGAGATGCTCTGGTTAGTCTGCACACATTCAGGGTTTTGCTATTCATTTTTGTAACTTGTTTTGCATTATTTGGGCCTTAGTTAAGAATAACTTTTTATATCATTAGTAGTATTTCAAGTTAGACTGAAGCAGCTCAGGTTTATTTGATTATCCAGACATTTTTTTTGAAAAATCATGAGTATCAAGTATGATCATCAGGCTTTTGAGGAAGGTTTATTTGTTCATCTTTCAATCATCATTGTATTGCATTGCATTATATGTTTTAAAACTACAGATCTTTCATCATAAATCTAAGCATTTAAATATAATTTCATTAAGACACATTATTGACAACTGATATTTATACAGTGGTGCTCAGGATTATTGGCACCCTTGGTAAATATGATCAAAGATGACAATAAAAATGATTATCCATTGTTTATCCTTTTGATCTTTTATTCATAAAATTTGCAAAAATCTAATCTTTCATTGAAGGAAAAGAATTGAAAGTGGGGGGAAAATCACATTATGAAATAAATGTTTTTCTCAAAACACGTTGGCCACAATTATTGGCACCCTTTTGTTAAATACTTTTTGCAACCTCCTTTTGCCAAGATAACAGCTCTGAGTCTTCACCTATAATGCCTGATGAGTTTGGAGAACACCTGAGGAGAGATCAGAGACCATTCCTTCATACAGAATCTCTCCAGATCCTTCAGATTCCAGCTCCATGTTGGTGGTGCTTCTTCTCTTCAGTTCACTCCACTCATTTTCTATAGGGTCCAGGTCGGGGGACTCGGATGGCCATGGCAGAAGCTTTATTTTGTGCTCACTGACACATTTTTGTGGTGGTTTTGATGTTTGTTTTTGATCATTGTCCTGATGGAAGATCCAACCACGGCCCATTATTGGATTTCTAGCAGAAGCGGTCAGGTTTTGATTTTGTATCTGTTGGTATTTGATAGAATCCATGATGCCTTGCATCTGAACAAGATGTCCAGGACCTCCAGCAGAAAAATAGGCCCACAGCATTAAAGTTCCAGCAGTATATTTAACCGTGGGCATGGGGTACATTTTATCCATGTGTGCACCAAATCCATCTGGTGGGTTTGCTGCCAAAAAGCTCTTTTTTAGTTTCATCTGACCATAGAAGCCAGTCACGTTTGAAGTTTCAGTCTTGTCTGACAACTGAATATGCTGGAGATTGTTTCTGGATGAGAGCAGAGGATTTTTCTTGAAACCCTTCGGAACAACTTGTGGGGATGTAGGTTCTGTTTGATAATTTTTTTTAGGCTTTCTGAAACTCTAGACTCAACTAACCTCTGCAATTCTCCAGCTGTGATCCTTGGAGAGTCTTTGGCCACTCAAACTCTCCTCCTCATCGTGCATTAGGATGATTTAGACACACGTCCTCTTCCAGGCAGATTTGTAACATCTTTAGTTGATTGGAACTTCTTAATTATTGCCCTGATAGTGGAAATGGGGATTTTCAATGCTTTAGCTATTTTCTTACAGCCACTTTCTATTTTGTGAAGCTCAACAATCTTTTGCTGCACATCAGAACTATATTCTTTGGTTTTTCTCATTGTGATGAATGATTACAGGAATTTGGCTTTTGTGTTTCCTCATGTTTATACTCCTGTGGAACAGGAAGTCATGGCTGGACAATTCCATGCTCTTAGTCACCCTGGTGTGCTAAAAAAATGTAAATATGAATGGGAATATACTTGAGATATTTTACTCATACAAAATTCCAGGGGTGCCAATAATTGTGGCCAACGTGTTTTGGAGAAAAACATTTATTTCATAATGTGATTTTCCCCCACTTTCAATTATTTTCCTTCAATGAAATGTTAGATTTTTGCTCATTTTATGAATTAAAGATCAAAAGGCTAAACATTGCAGATTTATGATCTTTGATCATATTTACCAAGGGTGCAAATAATCCTGAGCACCACTGTATGCATTTTAATGTAAGTATCTGCTATACTGTTATACAGATCTCATTGATTACATTACATTACAAGCATCAGAATTTCATATTAATATCAGCATTTGCACCAAATTGCATATTTTTGCTCAGTTTGGGCCTAGGTTTTAGCTGTTTTTTCCTCCATATTCTCAGTATTTGAACCATAAAAGCCTGATGTCTCATATATGATTCTCAACGAAAAAACACATGCAAAATATTTTGTGTATAGGTTTTCAATAAAAATATATACTTTTCTGACTATTAATATTGCTATTGATTAATTACTATTTATTTGTCAGCTTTTGCAAGGATGAAATGTCTTTTATAGATTGTATTTTTTCAACTATTTTGCACCATTATTTATTCGAAATGATTTATCGATGCACATCACTATTGTGTTAAATTCATGTTCCTCGTAATCTTGAATCAGAATATGTTCTCCTCCCTCTTGCAGCATCTCTTCTCTTCTCTGATGACGAGGGCGGGGCAACCTGTCACTCACATGAGATCCACCAATAGCAAACCACAACCATCCAATCAATTCCCCACAGACAAAATCAAGCCCCGCCCTACATTTGTTCTTGTTCCAGAAGCATTTCACTCAAATATACGACACAATAGGGGAGAAAAAACTGTTGCAACTTTACAACGGGCTGTTGTAACAACTCTTTACAACTCTTTCTCTCTTGTTCAGCAGGTGCGTCTTTCTCTCTGAGCTGTGATGCTCTTCATGGATTGTAAGATGGTGGATGCTCTTCGTGGCCGGAGGAGGTTGCGGGTGTCTGTCTTTAAGCCGCCTTGCTCGTTCTGGTTTCTTCTGCTGTTCGGTGTCGGAGGACTCGTTCTCTTCATCCACCTGCAGGATCTGTCTGATATGGTGCTACAACAGTCTCCAGGTAAGAAGAAACAGACGATTATGATCAACCATGTAGAGTGAATTCAGATTGGGATACGTCATGTGTGCCCAGAAGTTGATGGTTTATTGCTTGTGGTTTTTCTAATGGATGTGGTTTGTGGGTTTTATTTATAAGCTTGCACACAGGGTCCAAAATGTTCTTTTTGCAACATCTGTGAATTGAGAAAATAGCGCCGTAAAAAAGCCATGAGACTTGCGTTAGAAATACATATAATTTTGTCAGAATAAGTTCTCTAGTTGTTTTGTCCTGCTGATTTGTGGCAAACAGCACAAGCTCTGTGTCACTCGTTCACCAGCCAGTCTCTGAACAACACCATCTGTCACAGAAACATCCACAACCATCATGATTTTGCTCCTAATTTTCATTTTTTAGGGAAGAATGTCTCAGCACAGAGAGAATGTTAACCCTTGTAAAGCCTGACATAAAATTATAGTCAATTTCTTTTTTTTCTTTTTTTAAATAGAACAGTTTATTGAACCTTTAGACAAAATATAAGAAAAAAGTTTGCATATGTGTTTTTTTGTTGAGCATCACATTTAATCAGGCTTTTATGGCTCATATAGTATGATATAGTGAGAACATGGAGCTCATACTGGAGGAGCTTAAAGGACACCTATAATGCCCCTTTCACAAGATCTAATATAAGTCTCTGGTGTCTCCAGAATATGTCTGTGAAGTTTCAGCTCAAAATACCCCACAGATCATTTATTATAGCTTGTCAAATTTGCCCCTATTTGGGTTTGAGCAAAGACACGCCGTTTTTGTGTGTGTCCCTTTAAATGCAAATGAGCTCCGCTTTCCAGAAGAGGGAGGAGCTTTAACAGCTCACGCTTCGGTCGCTCAACATCAACAAAGCTGGAGAATCTCACGCAGCCAAAATGAGGATTGTCAGTAACGGTGTTCAGCCTTACGTTGTTCAAACCGGAGTCGACACTGATGGAGAGACTCAGGAAGAAGCTACAACTTTTAGACGTTTCTGAATGGTTAGTGGATAAATTTATGTAGTTGCTGTGGAGTTGATTCAACTCATCGACTAGTTAATCTTTTGTGCAGATCCAGCGGTGCTTGGCAAGTGTTTATTTGGGATCCTGCTTTTATATGGTCCACTTCAGTGTTGGCTTTAGATGCACATGCGGTCAGAAACACATTTAGCAAACAAAACAGACAACAGGATAATTATTCAGATATGAATACAATGGATAGATGATGCATTAGAATACTCGCTTCAGTTGAGTCAGTTTGTGTGTATTTGTGTTTATTTTGGATTATGAGCAGGTGATTGTAAAGGTGTGTAATGTTATCCTGTCCTGTATTTTTGTGTCACTTGTTAGACTTGTTTGCTAAACTTTTGAGCGGTAGAAACACCCCAGTAAAAGCACAGCGTGATAAATCTTGGCTACCGGTGATGATGTGTACCGCGGGGAACGGCTGTGATCATTACTGCAGGACTAGTTTCAGGCGGCACAAGGACACGTTGCAAACACCTGCTGTACGCAACCGTGTTGTGCTTCCAAAATGATGAAAACAAAAACACAGTTATGAACAAACACAGGCTGCGGATGAGCTCGACAGGCTCTCTAACAGAGACTCACATCAATCTCAACAGCTCTGCATTTTAACTTTTTGTTTTTGAAACTCTTTTTAGGCAAATTCACTATCTTTACTAGAGCTACCAAAAGAATAATCATGATGAATCGTGTGATTTGTGGTTAATATTACATGTTTAATTTGTTTCTGAATAGAATCATCATTTAATAAGAGATTTTATATCCGTTTAATTCCATATCTTTTTAGGAGAAACAACAAAAATGAAAGAGATCTCATGTTTCTTTTATATGAGGGTATTTTTGTCAGTTTTTAGAAATCACAGAACTGAATGAAGTGGTTACGGTGTCACATGCCACTTCATTCAGTTCTGTGATTTGACTGTGTTTGCTGTGATAAATATATTTAGCAGTGTTAACATAGTTAATTTATCTTTGGCAGCCATTATTGTCCTCGTATACGCTGGTCATGGGACTTCTGCGCGATTTAATTCGCCTCATTTGTTTTCCCTCAGAGACACAAACCGAAAAGGCATTTTCTTTGATACTATTTTCAAACTAAACACATTTTTCAATAAAGAAAGAAAAAAGGATTATCCTGAAGTGCTCAGAGGACTGCAAAGCCGCTCTCAGCCGGAGCTCAGGAACGCCGCAGCCTTTCTGCTGGTGAACTGGATCAGATGGAGGGAATGAAGGTTGCATAAAAGCGTTCCAGCTGAACTTCAGCATCTTTAGTGTTTCCTGAACACTCGTCTGTGCTGTAGATCTGCTTTCTTTACAGATGTGCTGCAGAAGACTCCGTGAAACTGTAGTTCAACAAGCTGCAAATATCCGTGTGCATATCCGTTTACAGTCTGAGGTAGCACTGCTTGGATATTATAAGTAAAACTACTGCTCTATTTTGAAAAATAAACTTTGGAGGTGGGCTCACTGGTTTGTAAGAGTCTATTTTATACTATCATTTACAGTTTTACAACATAAACGGTGCTCAGATTGCATCATTTCATGAACGATGATGGAGAGCAGATCGTTCAGGTGAAATCTGATGTAAACAATGGATAATATATCAATATTTCATGGACTTATTGCTTTTGTGGACAAAAAGTGGACATTTTACCCAAGTGTGATGGATTGGATTCATCTTGCGATTGCTATTTCATAACAAAAGTGTGATTTTGATTTTGCATGTTGTCATTTGCGCACCCAACACCGCAGATTGACACTAAACCTTTAGACCTTTCAAATAGTGCTGTTAATCGATTAAAAAAATAACTAATTAATCCAAAAAAATTTCCGTAATTAATTGCGATTAAAAACTTAGGAGTTTTTAATATTTTTATATTGTAATAATTTCACGGTTACTCTCCAAATTAATGTAGAAACAACTTAAAGACAGTATATTTTAAATGGTTTAATGGTATCTTTTTTATGAATGAAGGCCAGCATCACTGATACTAATACTGGACCTGATGTCTCTATGAAATAGATTATTTTTTTAAACATTATAGACATTCAACATTACAGTTCAACTGAAAGCTATCAATTTCAACGTTTATTAGGCTTTAACAACTTTTAATTTAAGTGAACTTCACATAAACTCATTATAATAAATGTCATATTTACCTGTGGCCTTAACTGAATAAAGTTATCAAACACTTTACAGTCTTCGCTGGATAAATTATAAATTAAATATAGATTAATACTTATTAAAGCTACAATTTTCTCTGTTACTTTCAAGTTCAAAATTTTTTATTTGTCACATGCACAATTATATAGTATATAACCAGCAGTGAAATGATTTTGATGAACCTTTTGTTCTTTGATTAACATTAATGACAGACATCATCACAGCAACTAGTTTATTATGCTGCTGTCACTTTAAGAGCTGCCACTGCTGAACATGACGCGGATATGATGCCCCTCTCATTTTCTCACAACTCTTTAAGTTTATTTAAGACATTATTTAACTCATTTAAGACTGTTCTTATGAGGATACCTGACAAAATGGTCATTTTGGCATAAATCTGTGTTTTTGTTTGTTCAAGCATGACAGAGAACGATACTGGCACGCGTCTTTCTGTGCACACGAGTCGTGTGTGTCACTTTTATCTATCTATCTATCTATCTATCTATTGATTGATCGATGGATGATCGGTCTCTATCTATCTATCTATCTATTGATTAATTGATGATTGGTCTATCTATCTATCTGTTTATCTATCTATCTATTGATTGATCGATTGATGATTGGTCTATCTATCCATCTATTTATTGGTGGATGGATGATCGTTCTGTCTATCCATCTATTGATCGATCGATTGATGATTGGTCTATATTGATGGATGGATTATCTATCTATCTATTGATCGATCGATGAATGATCTATCTATATATTGATCAATCGATGGATGATCTATCTATCGATTGGTGATCAGTCTATCTATATATTGATTGATCGATGAATGATCGGTTTATTTATCTATCTATCTATTGATTGATCGATTGATGATTGGTCTATCTATCTATCATCTGTTGATCGATGGATTGATGATCTGTCTATCTGTCTATTGATCAATGGATGGATTATCTATCTATCGATCAATCAATGAATGATCAGTAAGATTTGATTGATCGAGTAAGTAAGATTTTTTAATGTTTTAAAAGAAGTATCTTCTGCTCACCAAGCCTGCATTTATTTGATTAAAAATACAAACAAAAACAGTAATATTGTGAAATATTATTCCAATTTAAAACAGTTGTTTTCTATGTCAATATACAGTAAAGTGTAATTTATTTCTGTGATCAAAGCTGAATTTTCAGCATCATTACTCCAGTCTTCAGTGTCACATGATCCTTCAGAAATCATTCTAATATGATGATTTGCTGCTCAAGAAACATTTATAATTATTATCAATGTTTAAAACAGTTATTTACATTTTTATTTCATGATGCTATGATGAATAGAAAGATCAAAAGAACAGCATTTGTCTGAAATCTAAATCTTTTGTAACATTGAACGTTTGTGCTTNGCAAAGGAGCAACCTTGTCTACAGTGCTAGAAAACAGAGAGTCCATAGTCCATAGCAACATCAAGTTTTTCTGAGCTATCGGGTATGCTGATGAGTTAAAACGTGTCAGGAAGATTCTTTATAAGACAATCTTTAGGGGTAGAAGTGATAGTTCTATCATATTTGTAACAAGGAGAGTTTTTTAAATGCTACAGAAGCATTTGTGTAAAAAAAGAAAAAGTTGTTGCCTCCCAATTATAGGCTTATTTAACAGCACATAATCTCTATGAGCCTTTCCAGTCTGGCTTCCATCCCTTAAACAGTACTGAAACAGCCCTGGTTATGGTTCTTAATGATTTCCTGCTAGCTTCTGATTCTGGTGCTCTTAGCACTCTCCTTCTGTTGGACCTCAGCTCAGCTTTTGACACTGCTAGTCATGAGATATTCCTGTCACGGCTTTCAGCAGTTGGAATTACTGGTACAGCCTTTGACTGGTTTTCTTCCTATTTGACAGGGAGGCAACAATTAGTTGTATTCCAGAAGCACAAATCTTCCACCAAATCTATCAGTTCTGGTGTACCTCAAGGTTCTGTCCTGGGCCCTCTAATTTTCCCTTTGACAAATAATCAGATGCTATGCGTTAAATTCCCACTGTTATGCTGATGACATACAGATTTATTTGAGCATTTCTCCCACCTCAGTGTTTCCTCCTCCTGCATTAACAACTTGCACCAAGCAACTCAAGCTTTGGCTCGAGGCAAATCACCTTAAATTTAACTCAGATAAAGCTGTATTTATTGATTGGTTCTAAATCTCATAGATTTGGATGGGGACCTGATTATGCCCTCTACAACATTTTGAAATCTCAGTGTTCTTCCTGATTCCACTCTTTCATTTCATGCTCACATTGGTAAATTGTAAAGACAGCTTTTTTCCACCTACGTAATATCTCTTGTATTTAATCCTCTCTTAGTCAGCAGGATGCACAGACAGCACATTCTCGTTTGTCTTGTGGCACTTTGAAAGCATTTGCATGAGTAAGAGCATGATCATATAATGTAACACTAGCCAAATTATGACGCATTAATTGCACACAGTGCCACTATGTGTAGTATGTTTGCCAGATTTCGTTTGTTTGGCTCATTGTACTAAAACATGCAGCATCAGTGCAGAGAGCAAAGCTTTTACTCTCATTGTTTCCGCTCATCTCCCACTCAAATAATTGTTTAAGGACAATCAAGGAATCGCCATGGGAGTAACGTAGCCGACGGCTGAGAGAAATTACCAGCAAAAATTGGGAGCAGGGAGCGTTTCCTGTACATTGTGGGTTAAGAGCGATTTCTCAGCCTCAGCAGGACTCGCCACACTCACAAAGAGGAGTCGCGGCCTTTTGAAGCACACAGAGAAGTTTCATTGCTGCGAATTGCTTTCATTGAACTTCATTCTTCCAGCGCTCGGATTCATCTCCGCCAATAGCCGTGCCGACAAAACACAGCCTCCCCGGCCTCATAAGGTCAAAAGCTTTCTCTAACAGCTCTGTTAGCGAGAGAGCCGCTCTTGGGGGACGGATTGTGCGCCGCTAATCAGGAGTGCCGGCTCTTCTGCGCCGCTCAGGTGTCGAGATCAACTGCAGCCAATCAGAATCCACTCCACTTCAGCGCTGAATGAGATTGCTTTTATGCAGGCGCTGCCGTGGACCTCATGAGATCTGGGGAGTACAATAACATCAGCCGTCTAAACACAACTGGCCTGAGAGACACAGAGAGATTACAACCGCATCTCTAGGGGAATTTGAACGAATTACGCGACTTAATTAAAGGAAAAGTACTGAAGTCAAATGACAGCTGTGTGTGAGGAACAGGTGTACATGATTATAAATTAATGATAAATTAATGATGATTGGTCTATCTATCTATCTATCTATTGATCGATTGATGGATGATCGGTCTATCTGTCTATCCATCTATTGATCGATGGATGGATTATCTATCTATCTATTGATTGATTAATGGATTATCTATCTATCTATTGATCGATGGATGGATGATCGGTCTATCTATCTATCTATCTATTGCTCGATTCGATGGATGATCGGTTTATCTATCTATCTATCTATCTATCTATCTATCTATCTATCTATCTATCTATCTATCTATCTATCTATATCTATCTATCTGTCTATTGATCGATGGATGGATGATCGGTCTATCTGTCTATCCATCTATTGATCGATGGATGGATTATCTATCTATCTATTGATTGATGGATGGATTATCTATCTATCTATTGATCGATGGATGGATGATCGGTCTATCTATCTATCAAGTCAAGTCAAATTTATTTATATAGCGCTTTTTACAATTGGTAATTGTTTCAAAGNAGTAATCTAGTGAAAAACAAGAAAATTATATTATGTGAATAGGAATAAAGAGAAGGATTTAGGATAAACTCCACGAAGCTCCGAGCGTAGGTCAGACAGCAGGCAGCAGCGTTGAACCGGAACCGGAAGTACTAGTGTACCTATACAGTCAATCATCTATCTATCTATTGCTCGATTCGATGGATGATCGGTTTATCTATCTATCTGTCTATTGATCGATGGATGGATTATCTATCTATCTATTGATGATCTGTCCATCTATCTATCTATCTATCTATCTATCTATCTATTGATGATCTGTCTATCTATCTATCTATTTATTGATCGATGGATGGATGATCGGTCTATCTATCTATCTATCTATTGATCAATTTATGATCATCTATCTATCTATTGATTGATTGATGGATGATCTGTCTATCTATCTATCTATCTATTGATCAATTTATGATCGTCTATCTATCTATTGATCGATGGATGGATGATCGGTCTATCTGTCTATCCATCTATTGATCGATAGATGGATTATCTATCTATCTATCTATTGATTGATGGATGGATTATCTATCTATCTATTGATCGATGGATGGATGATTGGTCTATCTATCTATCTATCTATCTATCTATCTATCTATCTATTGATTGATGGATGTTCAGTCTATCTGTCTATTGATCGATGGATGGATTATCTATTTATCTATTGATTGATCGATGGATGATCTGTCTATCTATCTATCTATCTATCTATTGATGATCTGTCTATCTATCTATCTATCTATCTATTGATGATCTGTCTATCTATCTATCTATCTATCTATTGATCAATTTATGATCATCTATCTATCTATTGATCGATCGATGGATGATCTGTCTATCTATCGATCAATTTATGATCGTCTATCTATCTATTGATTGATCGATCTATCGATTGATTGATGATTTATCGATCATTAAATACCATTCTCATTAAATGTTAGATTTATGCTTAAAACTAGAAAATAGTGCTTAATTCAAAATATATTATTTGAAAACAATGGTGATTCTCAAGTAAATATATCTGTTTTTAGAATTTTTTGATATTTTTACTGGAAAACAAGATAGAAAAATAATGGGCGCTAATATAACGAGAGTTTCTTGCCTTTTTTCTGTCAGTGATCTTCGGTATGGCCTAACAGGTGTTCACACAGAGCTCATGTTTCACATGATTACAGAACAGAAGCGTCCTTATGCTTTACTTGAGGACTTTTTCCTCCCTTCTCAGTCTTACCTCTCTCTTTCTCTCTCGCTGTAATCATCATTCAGGGACCTTGTATTGACTTTCCTCGGATACAACCTTGTAATCCGCCGAGACGCTCTGTTTACTTCTGATCTGTACATAAAACACTACAAATTGGACAAAAGGCAGCTTTCTTTATTTGAAACGGCTCCACAATTAAATCATGACAATGCAAGAAAAACCCCATGATGAGAGCCTGACGTGTCCTAATAGCCCATCAGCTGCTCCGCGATGGTGTGAGGAATCGTGAATGAGAGAGATTTGGGTGTTTAGGTTCCTGGTGTGTGCATACGGCACTAACTAACCCATGAGAAATGATTATAAACGGGTCTGATACCACCGACAAACAGAGAGCGAACGAACTCGCCTTGCATTAAATCACTAACTTTAAGTATGAGCAAAACTAACAGTCATGCTTGTCGTAGTAAACACCACTAATATGGTTTGAAATATGCTTTTAAACCCAATGGAAATGATTCAATCTATAATGATCATAAGGGATTTAAAACCAAGCACAACTGTGTTCATTCCACCAAATTACACTAAATTACTCTTGTTCCAATGAATTCTGCTGAAATCTCTTTTTAGGAAAAGATTAGTCATATTCGAGAAGCTTTGCTGTTTTTAGTAATGTGACACCTCCCAGAATGCATCAGGTTTTCAGTGTATCTCAGGGTCAAATATAAGGGTTTGGCATAATGAAGTTAGAGCTCTTGTCTGTCCTTCCTCAGCAGGAAATTCAGGAGAACAGTGTGTGCTGTTGTGAGTCTGGGAAGTGAATTTGATCTGTGTCACATCGAGCTTCAGTAATCCCTCCATCTGTCTATGTTTGTGAAACTCATTTATCCGCCTCTTCATGTAATTAAAGCACACTGATGACCCACAACAGAGAGTCAAACCCGTCCACAGATGATCCTGATTTTGCTTTTAGGAATGTACTGTTTTGGAGAGTCCTTTGTCTTTCGTTTCTCCTCCTTCTTCATGTCTTTGTTTCGTTCAGAGGTGGTTTGTGTTGAACCGGTTTCATTAGGCTCTGGTGGAAGGTGCAGATCTCAGACATAAGCAGTTTTGTCCCTAATGTGAAAACAGCCAGTGTTGTTTTAACAGACATGTATTGATAGTGACT
>RJVU01050255.1:470896-495149 GCA_003731715.1 Anabarilius grahami | reverse complement strand
GAGATAGAAAGTCAGAATTGTGAGATATAAAGTCAGAATTGTGAGATATAAAGTCAGAATTGCGAGATAGAAAGTCAGAATTGTGAAATATAAAGTCAGAATTGTGAGATAGAAAGTCAGAATTGTGAGATATAAAGTCAGAATTGCGAGATAGAAAGTCAGAATTGCGAGATAGAAAGTCAGAATTGCGAGATATAAAGTCAGAATTGCGAGATAGAAAGTCAGAATTGTGACTTTATATCTCGAGATTCTGACTTTATAACCCAGAGTTGCGAGTTTTTATCATGAAATTCTGACTTTGTCACACAATTCAGAAACATGACAAAATCAGTTTTTTTAGAGTCTGGACTACTTTTATTGTCCTTTTTGGAGCTTTACTGCCCTTATTAATGACATGCATTTGTTATTTGGGACAAATACAATTTTTTTTTAATTCATGTTGATTTGGAATGGCATGAGAGTGAATAAATGATGAGAGAAGTCTCATTTTTGGGTGATAATCTGCTGGCAAGGAACTGTAATGATGTTCACACTGATCTTTGAGAAGCTGTAAAGTCTTGATGCTGCACGAATCTAGAAGATTGTCTATAAAGCAGGTTCTTCACTGACACAGGGGTGGCTCAGCTCTCTAAGACGAGAAGGAAGGTCAAAGGTCGGCGGTCTCCGTAATCTTCTTAAACCTCTGAAACGAAGCCTTCATCTCAAGAGCAGTACCTGTCTCTGTCTGTCTGCGGTGTCTCTGGTCCTGATCTCCTGAGAACACAAAGATGGACCATCTGGGGAGATAAGAAACTGTCAGCTGCTAAAAGGCGATTTGCTGATGTGGAGTGTTGAAAACTGATCCACGGGAAGGACTGAGCGATGCTTATCTTCTGAATGACTGATGGAGAGAGGGAAAAACCTAGTGAGCTGCTTACACTGACAGCATTTAAGGCACCATGGCTGCGCTCTCATCACGGAAATTGTTTCAAAAGGTAGACAGCGTAATTATGTTGCTCTCACTGCAAGAAATGCCATTTTTGTCTTATTTTAAAGTGCCCCATTATGCTTTTTCGAATATTATCTTTTATTCAGTGTATAATATACCTGTTTGTGAATGTTAAAGGTCTGCAAAGTTTTAAAGATCAAATTGCACGACAAATGATGTTATTGTCTCCTCAAAAAAAGGAATCGAATTTAAACTGCCGAAACAAGTTGTTAGTTCCAGTCTCCCTTCCTGTTACATACATACGTATGATTCCAGCCTATGGTCTTCATTGGCTGCCAGCAAACAGCGTCTGCTTTGCCTCTGACCAATCAGAGCAGAGCAGGCTTACAGAAAGGCGGGGTTTAGAGAGACCGAATCTTTTCGAACGAACCGTTTTCAGACTCTCTGAGAAATGAGGTGATGTGCAATGTATATTATGAGAAAATTAAATTAGCAACCCTGGCCAAGTTACACTGCAAAAAGGATTTTCTTAATTTCTTAATGTTGTATTATAAATATATAAAAAAATTTAAATCAACATTTACTTGAGAAGGTTTACTTTTATAATCTACACTGTAAATTATAAATATAAACCTACTTCTATTTCATTCAGTACTCAAAAATTTATATCAAAACATTTTACTTAATATTTCTGTTGCGCATTTTTATGCTTGTTAAACTATCAAGTTGTCATCACAGCAACATCCTAATGTCAGTCTCCATCAGAATCAATTGAGCTGCTGCCTTTGAAGAGCTTTCCAATCCAGTCACTTATGAGGTTCCGTCTCAGCAGGCAGCTGACTGGGTTTTGGAACGGAGCTGGTGTGTATGTGACAGAAAGAGAGAGAAACAGCTGGCACACGAACTGCTTCAGACAGCCAAAACCGCCAACAGCCGAAAGGAGAGTTCATCATCATCTTTATTACACCTCACGCTACACAAAAGAAAAAATGTGTGAGAGAAAGATAGAGAGACAAGCGAACAAGAGAGAGCAGATAGAAAATACAAAGTGAAACACAGATAAAGAGAGACATGGGATTTTATCTCAAGAGAAAAGACAGAGGGAGAGGAGGGAATACAGAGCAAAAGATGAATGGAGGGAGGAAAGATGATAAAATGGGTGCCAACCTAAAGCGGAGGGATATTTCACAACGGATCATGACCTCAGATCATCTGCTGCCTTCCGGTCCTCCTGGGAACATCCTACTAACAAGCTTCCCTGCTCGCAAAGATGGACCGTTCTGGCAAGGTTCTCTCAATGTTCCTGTAACGTTCTTCGAGTAACATTAATAGAACGTTCATTCAAAGTTATATGGTCTTTAATTATGTTCTCTTAACATTAGGAGAAAAACGTTTATGCAGCGTCATTTCTGAAACGTTTTAGTTGGCCATTCGTCGAACATTTTCTAAATGTTATACTAGAATGTTTAGAGAACATTCAAATGTAACATTCACAGAATGTTTGCAGAATGATTTTTTTAAACATTTAAAAAAACTGGATGTTTTGAACGTTCTGAGAACTTTCTGAAAGAACATTTTCATAACTTAATTGAAACATTATAGTTCGGAGCTCCACACATGACATGCAAGAAAAAAAAGTAAATTGTACACACGGTTTACTATTTAGTTCCCTCGATTTGCTAAATAAGTCACACAATTACTATTTCGTACCCTTGATTTGCTAAATCACATGGAAGATTTACTATTTAATTCTCTCGATTTGCTAAATCGCGTGCACGATTTGCTATTTCGTTCCCTCGATTTGCTACATCGTGTGGACGATTTACTATTTTGTTCTCTAGATTTTCTAAATCGCGCAGACGATCGACTATTTCGTTCCCTCGATTTGCTAAATCGTGCGCACGATTTACTATTTCGTTCCCTCGATTTGCTACATCATGCGGACGATTTACTAATTCGTTCCCTCGATTTAGAAATCATGCGCACAGTTTAGCAAATCAGGGGAACAAATTAGTAATTTAGTAGTCTGCTAAATTGGAACAACTAATTTTGTACTTAATGCACTTTAATTGTGCGGAAGTAGTGCTGAGGTCCAACTAAAGATGTACTTAAGTATATTTGATTGTGCTAAAGTGGAACTATTGCAAGTATACTTTAGGTCAACTTTAAATATCTTGCATTTAAAGACTGATATTATACAAAGATCATATAATCCTTATTAATAGTGATTTAAAAAATGTTTAGGCATAATATAAAAAAATTTGCATTGCGCAATAAAGAAATACTCCAAATAAAGTTTATTTATAATTTTATAACAGTAAGTCTTAAGTGATATGTCAATAAATTTGAAGTAGTATACTTAGTATGAAGTGAAGTGAAGTGACATGTGGCCAAGAATGGTGACCCATACTCGGAATTTGTGCTCTGCATTTAACCCATCCAAGTGCACACACACAGCAGTGAACACACACACCGTGAACACACACCCGGAGCAGTGGGCAGCCATTGCTGCGGCGCCCGGGGAGCAGTTGGGGGTACGGTGCCTTGCTCAAGGGTCTCACCTCAGTCGTGGTATTGAGGGTGGGGAGAGCGCTGGACATTCACTCCCCTCACCGACAATCCCTGCTGGACCTGAGATTCGAACCCATGACCTTTGGGTTACAAGTCCGACTCTCTATCCATTAGGCCACGACTGCCACGATAAATACATTTATTTCACGACAGAAATAAATGTATTTTAAATAGATTTTGGTATAGTTATTTTTTGGTATAGTTCTTGAATGAATGAGCACTGTGTGTTTAAAAAAAAGCATGGATACAGTCTCAAGTTGTCTTCAATAGGCTGAGGAATCCAATTTTCTGCTCTTCACAACAAAAAAAGCTATTAAAGGTCTCAGTTGTTGGCAGAGAGAATGAATTAGTCACAAAGACGACGTTCAGGGCCAGAGACTGCATTCCTGTGGCTTTTCCCAACAGACTGGAGGATGTCGATCCATAACCAGCTGTAATATGCGATGAAATTCATATGCATGCAGAGTTTAGCGCTGCTAGTTTTTGTCGTTTCTGTGGCTGTAATTTAATCTACTTAATCTTTAATCTACTTGTTGACTCAGAGGGGAAGCTGTAGGGCACTAGAGATGCTCAATTAACTTAATCGTTGTTGTTGTTATAGGAGCAATTTTTATGTTTTCATGTTAATCACGTTTATCTTCAACGTTTGTTATCGTTATCGTTTGTTGCGCCCTCTACAGGACAGGTGATGTATTAAAACCACAGGTGTTTCGATCAGCACATGCTCTCCAGATCTTTGTGCATATTCCTGTAATGTCACATCTATCTTTACTGTGTCAACATGAAACCTCATTTTCCAACCCAAATTTGACATTTCTGAGTGAAGCTGGTTACAATGATTTCAAGAAAATTCACACCGTGAACTTTCTCCCAGCAGATCAGGACTGACCCTGTTTTCACTGACTTTCTTTTCTGCCTTGCTGCTCAAAAACAAGTAAATAAATAAAAAGTCTGTCAGATGGCTCTTCAAGTGAAACAAAGTACTGGAGAAACAGATGAAGCATGTCAAACCCTCTTTCTGTCATCTTTACACCTGTTTACACTGCAGATGAACTCTATATGCTTGTAAGGCTATATGCTTGTAAAGCCACATTCATCACTAGCTTCTCTTATCTGCTTTGATTTTACGGGAAAAAAAACAGTCATATTACTATGGTTTATTCTTTAGATAAGTACAGTATCTATTAGGGGTGTGACTCGTGAGATTAAAATGTGACAAGATTTCTCGTCGAGTTGAAAAGCTGTCTCGCAATATTGCCATGACTGAGTGTAAGGGTGAAATTTGGATAGAATATGCCACCGCTACCTTTAAATTATGCCTCCACTGTCATTTTGCTTTTTATAGAAATAAAAACAATTTAATTCAGTTGGATAACAGTCGCTTCAGTTACATCCAGCTCATCCAACACAATCTGCGCAGTCGTACATAGTGCAGCAGGAATCAGAGTTCACTGATCACGTGACGAGAAGTGTCGAGATGACTGACAAGACCATAGCGGAGGATTCATTGCACAACACAGTCTAAAAGCATCTGACAAATGTCTTATCTTTTTGAATACACGCTCAGCACTGCCGCTCCCTATTCACAGAGTACCCTCGAGCACGAAAGCGAAAGTAAAACGCGAGCGCACATTCAAATGCAATTTCAATACCCCGCATTTTTAAAAGCAGCTCCCTGATGCATGCAAATATCTCCCAATATGAAAGCTATCTTAGGCTGGGTTGTGTTGCTGTAACCATCTCTCAGCTCCGTATCATACTTGAAGAAAAATTTGGTCTCTATTTGCACTTTGAATATTGAGAGATACTTTGATT
Organism: Anabarilius grahami; assembly: GCA_003731715.1. NCBI lineage: Eukaryota > Metazoa > Chordata > Actinopteri > Cypriniformes > Xenocyprididae > Anabarilius > Anabarilius grahami. The sequence goes on along the minus strand of RJVU01050255.1, from coordinate 489,835 downwards.
ATGGTTGCACTTATTGTTTGCACTTAATAAGACTAAAAGAAAACTGTTTTTATTTATACTGTTTTTATGATCAGTTTGTGGAAAGGAGTTCAGTTAGGAGGTCAAAAGGTCTAGAAGCTCATAAATCATGTAAGGTCTAAAGAGACTCATATGAAATCAGACTGGAGAGAAGCCAGTCAGTTGAGTTTGTGGCAAAACCTTTTACAGTGCTTGAGTATTGTTGTCTTTTACAGCATGATAATTCATAATCAGAAAGTAGAACTGAAATGACATTCATTACGAGATGATTAGTTCAAACATTTCAAATGCACCTGCAGACTATTTTTCTATTTCGTCATTGAAATACTGTGTAAAAATCTCATCTTGTCTCGTCTCATGAGCTAACTGTCTTGATACACCCCTAATATCTATCAGAGTACCATGATATTACTATCTGATACCACTATAGCATGGTACAGTAGTTACTGTAGCTGCTGTAGCCTTTAGAGTCTCTTTATGCGCTTGTGAGGGTATTTTACAGCGGTGTTCTTCTGCTTTGGCGGAGAGCCGTTGTCTGTTTAAATTCAGATGAAGTTTGGATAATGGAGCTCAGACCGTTAACAACCATCCAGACAAATTGAACTGCTCACCACTGATTTCTTATTCTCTGTGATGTGAGCGAGAGCCGGAGGTCTTTTCTGCAGCATAATCTCAGCCAAAGTAATGACAGCATAACCATGTGGGTTGTGTACAGTGAGTTATCGAAATGTGTTAATATTTCATTTAGGCAAAACTGGAGAGCTGGCTCTCGTGCGATTTATTCCCTGGAAGTTCTGCAGGATGCTTCTGTTAGAACGGAAATTATTCCAGGAGGTCTTAAGGCCCCTTCACACCAAGAACGAAAGCTATATCAGCATCCAAACCATCGCACAATGTTGTTCTGTTAATTATTACAAGTGCTGCAGTTTTGTCGTCTGATGTTTTAAATGCTCAAGCTCTATAAAGCGGGATGGATTCCGACTGGCTGCCAAAGTTTTTATCATTCATCAGCTGGAAAAACATAGCTTTGAATGTGATTTAGCCTATCAACGGTGTGAACGGGCCTTTATAACTCTTGTTGCCTGATTCCTAACCAAAATAACCCCACCATAAACATCGAAATTGTTCTTTTACAAAAAAAACAAAAAACCTCCCTAAGACTTCCTAGCTCTTCCATCCAGATAGCAAAATTCTCTGTTTCTACTGTTATTTATATTCCTTATGTTCTATTTTTATTCTTCTTCTTTATGTAAAGCACTTTGAATTACCATTGTGTATGAAATGTGCTATACAAATAAAATTGCCTTGCCTTGCCTTGCCTTTTATACAGCTGTTCAATAAACATCAAGTTGAATAACTTACATTTTAGACACAATATTGACATTATTTTTGCTCAGCCAAAGAAAATATTCCAAACTAATTCGAAGCAAAATCAACTGTAACGCATTTCTGAGCAACAAACAAGCTCTGTTGGTTCAGTGACTCGCTCACAAAGACTAATTTAGTTTCTGAATGAATCAGTGTTTTGAACAAATCGGTTGATTAAATGATTCAGTGGCTGGTTCACAAAGACTCATTTCATTCCAGAATGAATCAGTATTTTGAATAAATCACTTAAGTAAACGATTCCGGTTAAGTAAATGATTCAGTGGCTCACTCACAAAGACTCTTTTTGTTCCTGAATGAATCAGTATTTTGAAAGAATTGACTGAGTAAATGATTCAATGGTTCACTTACAAAGACTAATTTCATTTCTGATTTGATCAGTGTTTTGAACTAATTGGTTGAGTAATTGATTCAGTTGCTCACTCACAAACACTAATTTTGTTCCTTAATGAAACAGAACAGTGTTTTGAACTAATTGGTTGAGTAAATGATTCAATGGATCACTCACAAAGACTCATTTTGTTCCTGAATGAAACAGTGTTTTGAACTAATTGGTTGAGTAAATGATTCAATGGATCACTCACAAAGACTCATTTTGTTCCGAATGAAACAGTGTTTTGAACTAATTGGTTGAGTAAATGATTCAATGGATCACTCACAAAGACTCATTTAGTTCCTGAATGAATCAGTGTTTTGGATATGACTCGTCGCCACCTACTGGAGACAAATGGTTCCAGTGTGATCAGATTTTTTGCGCATTTTACTGAAAATTGCTCTGAATGTAAACGTTCTGACAGTGTATTCAGTGTCTGTTTGATTTGATGTCAAAACAACAAAAATGACAACTTTAAAATCTCGGGTAAATGCAATTATTTTACGTTGTCGTGTTTATGACGATCTTTTGTAGTTATGAGTGTTTTGTTCTACTGGTTGGTCTAATTGCCCATGTGTGTCATGATTGCTTTGCTCTTGACACAAAAACTGTATCATTTCATGTGCAGAGTTTATTCTCTTCTTCCAAACAAACTGGTCTTTTCTAAAGCAGGTTTGTTCAAGCTGTGGTGAATTTTAAGCAGCATAATAAAGCAATGACTTTACTATGTAAATGGCCTGTATGACAAAAAAAAAACTACAGTTTGACAAAAGATGATGTGTTTTCACTCAGTAGAATGACTGACAATCGCTGGCAGTTCTACTTTGATACTGTTAGACAAAATCAACAACAAATGGAAATAAATCTGTTTATCATGCAGACGGAGAGAGTAAAATAAATCCTCTCACTGAACTGTATTACAGAAAAGGCTTGTAAGCTTTTTTCACAGGCTTTATCAGCAGCCAGAAAAGAGCCTGTCCTAAATTAAATTAATACTTCAATAAAATTCCCCAGGGATGCCTAGACTGCAGAAAATCCTGCTTTTATGCCCTCTGAGAATGAAACTATGACTTAAACCAGAAAATATTGAGGAAATAAGAATGTCAGACTGAAATAGCAAATGAATGTCCGCTAATTCTCGAGGTCAGTCAGATCTGTGCTGACAGGTTTTTCATTTATATATTCATCGTGTTCTTAATTTTCATCATATTTTAAAAGATATGGGAACAATCATCACATATTTTGAGTTTTGTTTTGTCTGGCTGCAGTCACTCAAATACGTGAAGACCAAACAGAAGCATTTTCCACTATTTAGCATCTACTTAGTAGTCTGCCATTCAGTGAATGCCACATCATTAATATTCATGAGCCAAGCTTATGGGTTACACTTTATTTTGATAGTGGAATGTCTAAAGTAGACTAACTTTCATCGTAATTGACCTGGAAAAGATGCAATGCCCCCTCAGATGAGAAGAAAAAGCATCCTGATTCATCATTTCTGATGACCCATCTCACTCTCTGAATATCAGCGGCATGATAGTTGTGATGACATTTATATTCAATAAACCCATTTGAGTCCGTTCGAGTGTCAGATGGTGTAGGAGGAGACTGTTTACCAATATCACCGAGCACTGAATAGATTTCGGGTGACCAAACCTCATTCAGCAGGCAGACTCTTGTGTGGGCGTTTTAGAGGAAGTGCATTGAATGAGGAAGTCTCTCACTTTAATCCAGGCACAATGGACAGATTTGTCCGACCCCCTCACAGGTAGGAGGGCGGCATTTGAAATCCTCTATTCTTCGAAGCTGTAGCGTACCGTTGAGCTGAAATGACTAGAAATGTCGATCCTATTCAACCCTGAACAGCAGTGAAGTGAATTCAGGTCTTCAGTGCTTTCTTCTGCTTCACTTGTTCAGATTTTCCATTTACTGTATATTAGTCTGTCATTTACTTTTCTTCATGTCGCTCCAAACCCATATGACTTTATCCTGTGGAAGAAGGTGCTAAAGTGCTGTTTTCTGTACAGTGAAAGCATATTGTGAACAGTGGCTGTCAAGATCGAAACATTAAAACATTAATCATAGATGTACTTCATATCAGGGGATTTCAAACTGGGCTCTGGAGGAAAAAAGTTGCATTGGAGAAATATGTATTATGCAATTTAAATGATTAAAAATGGTTTCGAATTAATAATAATATTTATTTTGGCTTTAGTACAGTTATAATAAATGATTAAATTTTTAATATCACATTCACTATATTTCTCACAGTACAAATGAGTTTAAAATATACAAAAGTCTTTTTAATTTTTAAATGTTTTTTTTTTAAAGAAAGTCTCTATTTAATCAGAAATACAGTAAAAATTTAGTTTAATACAACAAATTGTTACAGTATTGAACTATTGATTTACAAACATGAATTGCAAATATGAAATGCAAAATATTGGAAGTTGCAAAATTGTCAAATGTATTTATATTTGATATTTTGCATTACAATTCTTCACAAATGCTAAAAATCTGTAGTTTTACAGTAAAGATCTTGATTTATAGTTTAATACAAAATTGTCAAATGTATTTATTTGTATTTGATATTTTGCATTCAATTTCTTCACAAATGCTTAACATGTTTAATCTTTTTTTTTTTTTTTTTTTTTAAGAAGTCTTGGTAACACTTTATTTTAGGGTCTTTTAACTAGTTGCTTATTAGCATGCATATTACTAGGATACTGGCTATTTATTAGTATTTATTAAGCACATATTAATGCCTTATTCTGCATGACCATATTAATCCTACCCAATACCTAAACTTAACAACTACTTTATTAACGATTAAAAAGTCTCTTCTGTACGGAAGAGGATTAGGGCCAAGCAATAATAAAAAAATAAAACCATCTCGAGATTAAAGTCGTTAAATTGCGAGAAAAAACTCGTTAAATTTCGAGAAAAAAGTCGAGATAAAATGTTGAGAATAAAGTCATTAAATTACGAGAAAAAACTCATTAAATTGCGAGAAAAAAGTCGAGATAAAATGTTGAGAATAAACTCGGTAAATTACGAGAATAAAGTCATTAAATTACGAGAATAAACTCGTTAAATAATGAGAAAAATGTCGTTAAATTTCGAGAAAAAAGTCGAGATAAAATGTTGAGAATAAAGTCATTAAATTACGAGAAAAAACTCATTAAATTGCGAGAAAAAAGTCGAGATAAAATGTTGAGAATAAACTCGTTAAATTACGAGAATAAAGTCATTAAATTACGAGAATAAACTCGTTAAATAATGAGAAAAATGTCGTTAAATTTCGAGAAAAAAGTCGAGATAAAATGTTGAGAATAAAGTCATTAAATTACGAGAAAAAAGTCATTAAATTACGAGAATAAACTCATTAAATTACGAGAAAAAAGTCGTTAAATTACGAGAATAAATTCGTTAAATTACTAGAAAAAAGTCGTTAAATTACGAGAATAAATTCGTTAATTTAATGACTTTATTCTCAACATTTTATCTCGACTTTTTTCTCGAAATTTAACGAGTTTTTTCTCGCAATTTAACGACTTTAATCTCGAGATGGTTTTATTTTTTTATTATTGCTTGGCCCTAATCCTCTTCCGTACTTCTGCTCACTAGGGCTGCATTTATTTGATAAAAAATACAGTAAAATTGCTTTCAAAGTTTTAATACAAGAAATTGTCACAGTATAAAACTATTGATTTATAGACATGCATTGTAAGTATGAAATGCAATATTTTGTCAAACATATTTATATTTGATATTGTGCAAAAATACAGTAAAAATTGCTAAATATTTTTAGAATTTAATACAGCTGTTTTCTATGTGAATATAATTTAAGATGTAATTTATTCCTGTGATCAAATCTGAATTTTCAGCATCATTACTCCAATCTTCAGTGTCACATGATTCTTCAGAAATCATTCTAATATGATGATTTGCTGTTCAAGAAACATTTATGATTATTATCAATGCTGAAAACAGTTGTGCTGCTTCATATTTTTGTGAAAACCGTGATACAATATTGTTTTTCAGGATTCTATGATGAATAGAAAGTTCAAAAGAACAGCATTTTTTTTTTTTTAAATTATAAATGTCTTTACTGTCATTTTTGATGCAATTTAATGAAAGTCTTCCAAACATTCAACAAAATATTTTATTTTGCGTTACCCTGGTGGTAGAAGAAACAAATTTATATTTTAAACAACATGATGTTGTGTAATCCTTTAATTCCCACAAATCTTTTGTCTTTCGTTTAGGTCATTCAAACGTCCCAATGACAAGCCAAACCCAAAGCTCAGACTTCACCCAACCTTTAGCATTCATCTAATAGCATGCAGCCTGTCAATCCAGTAATCTCTATAAGGAATTCATGCTAACGAAGTGTCTCTAAATTCCGTCATCTCATTTTTAGCGTGTCTCATCTCCATGTAGCCGACCGCTAAATGGCAATTCCATCAATGGCCTGTCAGGGCCGGAGACAGCGGCGTCTCCGAGGGGAGTGAGGCTGCATTAATTATGATACACGCAGGACTCGGAGCGACAGTTAATCTTTGTCCCGGAGACGTGTGGATATGCCACCCAGTTTAGAGCCAGGTCAAAGCCCTTGACCCCGGAACACACGCATGCATAAAGCCGGCCATCTGAAATCCTCCCGGGACGGACTCTGATGTGCCCTCACGGACGGTTTGCCCTGTACGTGCCAACGTGCAGAATTCAGCCAAGTAATTGTGGGAAGTTGTCGCCGTGGACACAGATCGCATTTCCAGATAGTGTTAATGTTCCTCTAATGTTTAACACTAGAGCTGATTCAGTGTTTACAGAGGGAGCCGTCAGGGCTGGTTGAGCTGAACGGCTGCCGAAGGGCCGCATGGACTTGTCTTAAATTTAGATGAAGTGTTAAGACACCGTTAATAATACAATTAGTGAAAGCAGAGAACTAAGGACTATTCTGAAGATGTTAAAATGCATATTTATGAACGTGGCTGTTTTCTAGAGGTCTGAATATGTCTAGATCAAAAGTTGGGAAATGGCATAAACCCTTTTATTGTTGGAACACATCAGAGATGAAGCTGTAACTGCGGATTAATTTGTGCAAACATGAGGCTTGAACCATCATATTCTGCAATAGGGCGGTTTTTCAGCAGCCTGGGTAATCATTTTCTCCAATAAATTCTTCGATAAAGAGTTCAAAGCCATGAACCAAATGGAATTTCACTTTACAAGTGTTGTTTTGTAACAAAAAAATGGTGAAATAAAAATAGTAGTTAAATAAAAGTCAAATAAAAAATATTGTCGTTACTGTATAAACTATTGATTTATAGACATGAATTGCGAGAATGAAATGCAATATATTGGAAGTTGCAAAATTGTCAATTGTATTTATATTTGATATTTTGCATTAAAATTCTTCACAAATGCTATAAGTCAATAGTTTTACTGTAAACAACTTGATTTATAGTCATGTTTTGTAAATATGAAATGCCGTAAATTGGATTTTTAATACAAAATTGTCAAATGTATTTGTTTGTATTTGATATTTTGCATTAAAATGCCTTACAAATGCTATAAGTCAATTGTTTTACAGTAAACAACTTGATTTATAGTCATGTTTTGTAAGTATGAAATGCCGTAAATTGGATTTTTAATACAAAATTGTCAAATGTATTTGTTTGTATTTGATATTTTGGATCAAAATTCTTCACAAATGCAATAAATCAATAGTTTTACAGTAATAACCTTGATTTATAGTCATGAAATGTAAATATGAAATGCAATAAATTAATGTTTAATACAAAATTGTCAAATGCATTTGTTTGTATATGATCTTTTGCATTAAAATTCTTCACAAATGCTATAAATCAATAGTTTTACATTATAAAATTGACTTTTAATTGAGTTTTTATTGAATTTCCAATATATTGCATTTTATAATATATAATACAATTGAAAGGTTTGTACTTTTGATTCAATTACATAATTTGCCATGCTTCGTGGGACGTCTGAACTTGTTTCTATGGGAACAGTGACTTCAAGGTGCTGCCCCTTTCAGGATTATAGGTAATGTAGTTCTTCACCAGGAATTTGGCTATTATTATTTGAAATTAAGTCATAATCACACTGAATTTCATCTTCTACAGAAGCACATATAATCACTAAATGACCTCAGAGCTCATAGTAGGTCTGTATGGAATTGTTTCTGTGAATGGGGATTTTACTTTACATAGAGTGTAATTCATAACACAAGTATGTGTTGCATTCTCAGTGTTGCTGCAAGAGGTGATACAGTGAACATTAGCATAAAAAGCCAAGGTCACAGGTTTGATTCCCAAGATATGCATTAACTTTATGCGATTTAAGTCACTTTGCATGTGTCATGTGTCATGCATAAAGGAAAATATGCACCAGAAAAGTATGTTTCTAGACCTGAGTTCACCCACACCAGACCAACAGCAGTCTGCAACACTCCTGTGTCACGGCCAGCTGTCACTGCTCAGGGACGTGTTCGCATCCCAGCCGTCACATTGCCGGCTTGGGCAAGAGCACAGCGAGGTTGTTTAATCCCAAGAGATCTCGGAGCATCTCTATTCTCTGAGATTGATTCATAGCGCGATCGGCTGAAATGGAGCTTGCGGTTAACACGTCGTGACAGATTCAGGCTAGCCTCAGTGTGCAGCCGTGTCTGGGAGGGTGAAATCTGTGCCCTTCAGTACACACTTTACTAGTGTACCCTTGAGTGTGTAATTTACAATCTCATGTGACACACTGAGCTAAACAAAACGCTTACGTGGCATAACTGCGGCAGCTAAATTAGCATGAGGACAGATAGCAAAGCAGCGTGCGTTTGTTTGCATTCATGTCCAAGTCGCTGTGAGGCAGAAAATTTCACTTTGGAGCTGCTTTATGGAAATAAATGCAATGGAGAAAAAATAATGGCATGCTTGATGAAACTAAGAAGTTTGTTCATATTTATTCTGGAGTAAATATGACCAGCGTTTTATGTGCGTTTGAGTGATATTCATTCAGGCATGTGTTGTGTTGATGTTGAATGTGATGCAGGTTTCTTTATTCACTCAACATAGTGACACTTGCTTCTGCATGATGATTTATGGGCGGCAAGGTGTCAGTGTGAGCGCTCGACTGTGGAAACGCCACGCTAAACTAACACAGCTGTGTGTGAAGGGTTTGCGACGAGAGAGGAAGACAGAAAAACGCCTCATGCAACATAACATTAGATCTGCAGTGTCATTTCTGCATGAAATATAACTGTAATCTGTTGGTACACGACTACCTGTTTAGCTGTTTGAAAACTATTTATACAATTCTCCAAAATTTCATACGGAAACTTTTATTTTCTATTACATATATATATTTATTTATTAGGGCTGTCGAGCGATTCAAATTTTTTAATCTAATTAATTACACAATGTGAATCGAATTAATCGCACATCAAATTTGGCTGGAAATTACCTCCAAAAGATCATTTAAAGTCATTATTGTGTTAAATGAGAAAAGTATAAAAAAGACATTAGAAAATGTACAAAAAAATTATTTGATTCAACATAGATTTTATTACACATAAACTTTTAGGCTTCAACGGCCATGAGGTGAGTAAATAAATTTTTGGGTGAACTATACCTTTAATGGGTTTTTTATTAATATGAAAAAATATATATATTTTAACGAAATATTACTCTAAATAAGAAACTAAAACTGCCAGTATGTGGCGGTAAATGTCTAAATGAGTAAGTCATTGAGTCATTCATTTATTCGATTCATTCAAAAGGCTGATTCATTCAGGAATGAAGTAAGTGAGTCATTGAATCATTGGTTCACCCGATTGATTTGCTCAAAACGCGGATTCATTCAGAAAACAGTTCTGCTCTGGCTTTACAGGTAATATTTTTGTTTGCAAAATTCAGCAAAAGCAGACAATATTGTGTCTAAAATATAACTAAATATTAACTTATTTATTGAACCGATGTATAAAATCAATATCACATTTGCACTTGTGCTATTCAGGACAAAAACAGTGTGTGTGGTGTTGCGTTAGTTACTTGTGTGATATAGCTTAACTATATAATGATTTAAATATGAGACAAAAACTCCTACTGGGGCATTTTTGTCTCGATTTCTTGAATTTTAGGGGCATTATAACTGTATTCTATAGACTCCATCACGAATGGACTTGCTACTGCTAACAGATACACAGACACTCTGCTGTGATCATGTAAGATATGCTGCATAAATAGACAGATATTAATCCCACAGCAGATCTATGCAGGTGGAGCTGGGGAGGTGGAGGGGTACAGAGGAACTCTGACAGCGTGGCAAGATTAGTTTACACCAAACAATGAGCCAGACTATTTAAATGTTGAGCAAGCAATCTCATTGGCTGCAGGATCAGCAGAGGCCAATCAGCTTGTGCCATGCGGTAATGATGTGATTGCTTGCAGATTGCATGTAAAGGGCCTGTGCCATCTAGAGTTTCATGACTGAACTAGATGCATAATATTGTGAAATAGTATTATGTTATTATTAAACGTTTCTATTTGTTTGCAATTCTGTTTGATGTTTCTAATGGCACAGAAATTACACACGGCAGCATTTAATTTCTGTTTTGCCAGAGGATATTTTTTCTTTTTAGCCAAATTTTCGAATGCTTCTCCTGTATAATTGGATAAAGATCCAATCATACTTAATGCATATTGCACAAAATGCACTTACATATGAAATTAGAAATTTACTGAAGTTTATAAACATTCAAAATCCTTTCCATATTTTCTTATGTTTGCTTTCTTTATGAACCAGATTGACAGAATGATCAAGATGATCAACAGGATGACAGAAAGAGAAGGACAAATTATAATTCACATTGTTTGGCAGAAACAGCATCACAATAAACGAAAGACTCCAGCGGCCAAACGGCTTTTACATGCTAATGTCATTAACTTTGAATCACATTTGTTCAAACATGCATGCAGTTTAAGTCTCTTAGCATGAATTTAGAGCATTTCAGAAACGCATTACGGCGCTAGAAGGCCCAAGAAGGAGAATCACTGATGCTGACAAACAACATCTAATGTGTGCTGCCTCAGATTCAGATTTGGACAAACCGCACTGGACGTAATGATGATTTGAACTAAAGGCAAATGCTAAACGGCTCTGCCGGGGTCATTCACATGTTTGACACGGCGTGACGCCCTCACAGAGGAATCCCAGTGAATTAGCATATCAGCCTGGTGATTATGATGTTCAAATGTAAAGAGTTGATTAGCTGGGCCGTCGCTGTGTGTGCCACCCCATGTATAATTGAGTTAAATGGCCCTTCAATCATGCTTGTTGGCAAAAGTGCTAGCATCTGTATTTCAATATTGGGTAATACATTACAATAAGATCCCTTACTGCATTAACTAATAGGAACTAACAAGGAGCAATACATTTTACAGCATTTATTAACCTTTGTTATGATTTTAAATGTGTATTAGTAAGAGATTAAGTAGTAATAAGTGCTGTAGAAGTATTGTTCATTGTTAATGTTAAATAATTCAGGTAACAAATGGAACCTTATTGTAAAGTTGTCATGATTCCCCTGTGTTTTGTTGTGTTTCATGCCTTGGTTTCCTGTGTCTGTTTGTAGTCCCTTTGTAGTTCTTTTGCTCATTGGTTCCCACTGATTGTATCCCCAGGCCTGGTTAGCCTGTTTGTAGTGTAGCCCTGTGTTTCAAACTTTGGTTGTCGGTTATTGTCTTTGCATGGTTTGTAAAGTTGTCACGTTCATGTTTGCTTTGTTCCTACCTTGTCCTTTTTGTTTCTTTAATAAATACTGTTTGAAATTAGATCCAAGCCTCTTCTCTTCCCTGCATTGACTGACAAAATTGTTACCAGGATTCTGTCCTTTTTAGGGTCTCATCTTCCTGTGTTTGGTCCGTGTTGCATTCATATATCATTCAAACCGCACCAGAGTTCGTTTGGAAGCGGACCAAGACTCATCTTTCAGTGGTCTCGGTCCGCTTGTTTGGTGCACACCAGGGTTCGGATGGCAGCGTTCACATATGTTCAAATGAACAACACTAACCGAGCAATCACACCAGGGTTCGTTTTAATCGAACCAAACATGACAAGTGTGAACACACCCTGAGTTTCGGCAGAAAGAGAAAGAGACACACCGAGACGGCAGAAAGCACATCCTGTTTGTTTTCATTATTTTACAAAAGCACAACATTTTGTTGTTGTTGTGAGTTTACAGAAATAAAAGCAGACCCTTTACAGTTTCGAATGTTTGATTATTCTTATCTGTATGACCAAAAATGACGGAGTATTTTAAGATAAATGCCAGTGATCGCAACCCCTCCTGTCCTGTTATTGCGAGTTTACAGAAATAAAAGTAGATCATTTACAGTTTTGGATTATTCTTATCTGTTATGGAGTATTTTAAATAAAATTCGAGTGATTGCACCGGCGCCTCCATGTCATGCAGTAAATGCGCTTTCCACACAAACACTTGGATATGCAGCAAATAGTAGCACACATTTATCTAGGTTAACGTTAGAGTGAGCACTACTTATGTTTCAAGTGATTAGCCATATTTGAGGTCGATGAATGATGAATGATAGGCGAAGGTTTGGATTTCCTGCTGTTAACGATCTGTCACTTCCTGTGGAGGTAATTTTTTTCTGCGACTAACTGACTAATACCAATTTTGGTCGACTAAGCCTCTTCTCATTAGTCAACTATTGTAGTTGACTATTTCTAGTTTATAATGCATGGACTGTGTCACAGTAGAAAAACGCATCCGGATTTATCCAAACAAGAAGCCTTGGATAAACAATGAGGTCCGGTGCCTCCTGAGGGAGAGGAACAAAGTGTTTAAGGCTGGTGATGCAAAGTTGTACAGTACAGCCAGAGCAAACCTGAAGCGGGGTATCAGAGCGGCTAAGACTGCATACTCCAGGAAGATTGAGAACTGTTTCGCAACCAACAATCATAGGCAGGTGTGGCAGGGGGTCCAGCACATTATAAACTACAAAAACAGCAGGCGATCGGCTGAAGGTGGCGATCTGTCCCTGGCAGAGGATCTGAATATCTTCTTCGCCCGCTTTGAGGTGGGGTCATCAGAGGACACCGTACCACATCCACCGGCGCATGGCAGTCATAACCTCATAGTGCATGAGCACGAGGTGAGGTGCATGATGGGGGCAGTGAACCAAAGGTCAGCTACAGGACCCGATGGGATCCCTGCACGACTGCTGAAGGAATGTGCGAATCAGCTGGCTAGTGTCTTTACGAGGATCTTCAACCAGTCCCTTTCACAGACTGCGGTACCATCCTGTCTGAAATCTGCAACCATAGTCCCACTCCAGAAGAAGGCAGTAATCAACTGCCTTAACGATTACCGCCCAGTGGCTCTAACACCAGTTATTATGAAGTGCTTTGAGAGACTGGTACGGAAATATCTAATCTCTAATCTCCCACCTAGATTGGACCAATACCAGTTTGCATACGAAGTCAACAGGTCCACAGAGGACGCCATAGCCACTGCTCTTCATGTCGTTCTGTCCCATCTGGAGCTGCAGGGGAGCTATGCTCAGTTGTTGTTTCTGGACTTCAGCTCGGCATTTAATACCATCCTTCCGAGCAGACTAGTGGCAAAACTCTCAGAACTGGGATGATGGGCTTCCATCTGTCACTGGATACGGGACTTTCTCACGGATCGCTCACAGAGGGTAAGAGTAGGCTCATGCACTTCATCAGCCATTAGCCTCAGTACCAGCTCCCCTCAGGGCTGTGTGCTAAGCACCCTACCGTTCACCCTCTACACCCCCGACTGCACTGCCATCCACCCCACCAACATCATAATCAAGTTCGCGGACGGCACCACAGTGTTGGGGCTCATCTCTGGGGGGGACGAGTCTGCTTACAGAGAGGAGGTGGAGCAGCTGTCGATGTGGTGCAGAGAGAATAACTTGCTCTTGAACACCACAAAGACCAAGGAGCTGACCATTGACTTCCGAAGGAAAGGAACAAACATTCGGCCACTTTTCATAAACGGTGACTGTGTGGAAAGGGTCTCGGAATTCAAGTCTCTGGGCATTCACATAGAGGACAATCTAACATGGAGTATCAACGCCTCATCCGTCATCAGGAAGGCACGGCAAAGACTGCACTTCCTGAGGAAATTACGGAACTACCACCTTAGACAAAAACTGCTGACTACCTTCTACCACTGCTGTGTAGAGAGCATCATGACATACTGCATGGGTGTGTGGTTTCCCAGCTGCACTGCCGCGCAAAGGAAAGCGCTGCAGAGGGTTATTACCATAGCCCAGAAGGTAATCGGCTGTTCACTCCCCTCTATGGAAGGCAAAAATTCTTGGGGACCCATCTCACCTGGGCCATCATCTGTTTGAACTGCTACCTTCCGGCAGACGTTATAGGCTTCTGAAATGTCGGACAAACAGGATGCGAAACAGTTTCTATGCCAAAGCCATTTCTGTCTTAAACACTGCTCTGACGTAACATTAATGTCTGATCAAACGCTACCTAAGACTGTGAGAAAATGCTGCTAATGTCACAAATATCATGTCCTATGCTGATGATAGGTAATATCTGCCAATACTGAGTTGTTCTGTGCTCCAACTTGTTGATGATGTCAAGCATGTGAGCCTTCTGTGTGTCATGTTCACATTACTCCATGTTAGCACCTAGGACTGCACAGTAATTTCGTTGTATATTTGTACAATGACAATAAAGCTTTATTATTATTATTATTATTATAAATCATAAGAATTAAGCCTGTAAAATTGCACCCAGTTTTGAGGATTTTTGACAAGGATTTGAAGGCTAAGTTCAAGTTCACCCTCCAGAGTATCTACATATCCCAAATACTTGCTTTTTGAAATTAACTGAGTGTAAATTTTAGTCCGATTCTTTGTTTCTTAATCTTGAATGTCAGATATATTTTGAGGTAAAGGTGACTCTGGCTATTCTTTTTTTTATTATTATTATAATAAAACGAATGTGTAGCATTAAAGTGATGCCGTTTCATCATTTTGAAAACTGTTCAAAACCCATAGAAAGCGATCACAGCTGTCGTTCACAGCAGGCTCTTCCTCTCGGCAGCTCTTCATCTTCACTCTAGCACAGCTCTCCTTGTCCTTGAGCGTCCTTGACTTTGCCTGTCTGTCTCCACTGTGGAATAGAGAACGCCAAGATGGAGTGCTTCTCAAAAATGTTTTTTTGCACAATTAAAGTCTCTTTACATGTGAATGAAGCTGCTGCCCTACAGGAACACACAAACCAAAATAATGCATGGTGGGATTGAAGAGGACGAGGCGCCGCTTGATGAGCAGCATTAAAGTGGCCGTTCTGTTGTAATAGTCGAGGAGGTGATAGTTCAGCGGCCACAGACAGTGATGAATGCAGGTGTGAGATCAGCAGACGATTGCAACATTTCTCCATTCCATCCTGACATTTAGACTATTGATCCTCTGCTCTGATCCTCTTTTTATGTTTTCTTTCTTTCTTGCTGATCGCATTGTGACATTATTTTCATGGCATTTCCTTCCAAGTTCTCATTACTTCAGTATAAGACCAAAGCTACATTTTTCTTTCTTCTGTCATTCTCAATGCAGGTATTGTGTTTGCAAACAGTCTGAGAAATTGTGAGGACAATTCTAGCTGTAGTTTCGCTGGGACCCTTTCGTCTTGATGTGTTTCTCCTACTGGGTTATTTTCAATTTCTAATTTTGCAGGTTTTTAAAATAACTGGTTTTCCAGGCAAACAGCTAGTGCTCACGTTGCATCCTGGATGTTGATTTTTTTAGGTTGTCTATTTTGAATCCACATGTTTTCGCTTATTGTTTCATATTATACTTGAGGCTTTTAGCTTGTGTGAGAGAATACATAGAATTTATGCACTTTCAAAAAGGACAAAAAGTGATTTTGCTTAAAAATTTATTAATTAATTATTAATAATAATAATAATAAGAAGAAGAAGAAGCAATTTCGCACAAGCAAGAGTGCTGTTTTGGCTGTGTTCCTGAATGAATCAGTGGTTTTGAATGAGTCTGTTGAATGAATGATTCAATGACTCATTCATTCAACAGACAGTTGAATTCATAAAGACAGCTGCTACGTTTGAAATCTCTCTTGAGTAGGTACTTATTTTGAATAATTATTTTGTGACCGCTAAAAATTTATGTTCTATATAGTATGAATGTGTGTAGTATGAATGTAATCTGGTGTTGTCATTATCATGTGACCTACCAGCGTCAGTTGTGTCGCTTCAATGCCATTTATAAATCCTCTCCCGTGGCCTCACGGGATAGTAAAGTGTCCATCGTATGCACGCTTCAGAATCTTGTTGGAAGAAGAAGTTATTTTTGCCGACTTTTTTATGAGTACTGTGAATTCGGACATACTACTCTTGCCACATTTTTTAACAGACTATATCATATGGAAGTATGCAATTTTCAAGCCAGTCACTTGTTTCGCTCGTGAATGAATCATTGTTTGGTGATGGTTTACATGTAATCTCTCAACTGCAGAAAAACATCAATAAAACAGCTTGAGAATAATATCTCACGTAGCATTACATTTACCTCACGCAAGTCATTTAGTGTCCACAGCATGTTAGTTCACTAGAGAAATTAACTCATTTCACTACATATATGCACTATATTAGCTTATATATTCATTTTATTTACTTTACCTGTTAGCAATGTCTTAATTATTTAATGTGTAAATACATTTGTCATGAAAACAAGTTATGCCAGTAGCTGTGTAAATGAATTGGAGTAGAAAAATAATTTTATGGTTAGATTTAGAAGTTAATGCAAAACCTGCCTTATGTGCAATTTACTTTTCTCTTTTTTTTGAGTGTTGATTATTATATCTAAAAATAAATAGCAACTGAATGTAATAGGTTGGTCTCTGTTGTTATTTGTAACCTTTAATGTGCAAAAACTGTATATAGTTCACAGCATTAGCTGAGATAGATTTTTTTTATCCTCAGGAAAATGAGAGGAAAATGTTAATTATAATTGAATATATGTAAAGAGAGAGACACAATTTGTTAAGCAATTTTATGTTTAGTTTTCACCCCTGTGCTGTACTGAACCTGTACCGAACCGTGACTTAAATACTGAGATACCGCCATGTTTGTGTACTGTATATATATATATATATACCAACTCTTTTCCAGAAAACCCTGAACTTCCTCACTGTTGTGAAGTTCTCTGTTGTATCACTCCAGAAAAGTAAAAAGTTTTCCCCCTCTAAGACAGAAATAATTTTTGCTTGCTTCAGCAGTTTCTGTGCTGGATCGTTAGCAAGTGACTCAGATGCGCAGTGTAAAGTGTCATTAATGAGTCTCATTTAATTTGCTGACCCGTAATGACACGTCATCCTTCAGAAAGGGTCTTCATCTTTTTCTCGTCCCATCTATAAAAGCTTTTGTCAAGACCTTTCACCCTCCTGCGGGGCATAAAAGCCTTCAAACAGAGCTCTGAACACACACAAACCCTCGTCCAGCATTACATTATGTACAGTGCTGTTAAAAGCCTTGATCCAACAGTTTGGCCCATTGCAATTCTTTCATTTTCATGCAATGTTTTGACAGAAAGAGGGAACGAGAATGCGGTCAGCCTGTTCAGTGAGAGTGCGAGAGCACCGTTCCATCACCACATTACGCTCGAACGGACAGGTGATGAGATTAATATTGTCAGGGATGATATTAATGAAAATCTATTTTTAAATCTGAAGCGTATACGTCTCTGGCGCGTGTAAACCAGGAGCATCTGCTTTTGAAAGGATCAAGGCAGGGCAGCTTTCCATCCATTTTTATTTGCTCGTGAATTATTCCTTTCATGAATAATGTACTACTGCAGTTCTGTTCTGGTCTGTCTTCGGTAAAGATATTGTGTCCGCTGTGATTTCTGGTGTGGATCGGAAACGATCTGTGTTCAGAGAGCATGTGCACAATGGCGTTCAAGAGTTAATAATCTAAACGTCATTAAAACACATGAGACAAAACACAACTTCATTTCATACCATATGTTTCACCTACGTGCTTTTTATTCCAAATCAAATTCAATTTCACATCTTATAAAGCTGCAACACGCTGCAGTGATTAAAATAAAAGTATTTTCTTATAACACACGCTTCTGGTTTAACTGTGAATGATTGATCAGTGCAAGTGTCTTTCATTCTCATTTAATATTCTGTTTTGTGTAGAAACACTTCACGTTATGAAAGTAAAATGCATTGCAAATGCTGTTTCATACACATTAACAGTCACAATGCTTGAAAAACTGAATTGCATTAAAAGTATTTTAACCATGAGACCTCATTAAACATGAAAGTCATAATTATGCTATTTTTGTAACTGGAAACATTAAATGAATCGTTTTTGTATCAATAATTAATTCAAGAACAACTTCAAGCTCCTGAAATTGAAGTTTTGCAGCTAGTTGACTCTCAGGTCAAGATTATGGAGTTCATCATACATGAGAATTTCTTAATCAATCACTGTTGAGTGTTATTAATTTTAATTCTAAAGCATTTGATATGTGTTTCATCTTACATTTCATCTCAAATAAACGTTGCATACTCGTCTGACGTCATGCAGCATTCATTTATATCCATTCGTAAACCCACATTCACCCTTATTAACGTGTTTACGTTCAGCGTCGTTCACTTAGAAAGAGATGTAGTAATAGAGCATTCATTTGCTCTTAACCAGCGCTTTTGAAACAGCTATATTCACCTCCTGACTACCGGGAGAATTCATCTGCAATTACTGGCAGCGTGTCTGGTGTTTTTCTGCAAGAAAACAGTAATCATCAACTGCGCTCGCTGCCGCCCAGAGTACAGACTGCTCAGGCCGCCTACGGAGAGAGAGAGAGAGAGAGAGAGAGAGAGAGTGTGGGAGAAGCTTAGGAACCAAAATAAATTTTGTTTGTGAATTTTCTCAGCTCTCAGTCACAGAGCAGATGATCTGTGTTTACCAACTTACACGTGTAAACAAAATACCATGGTACATATAGGGCTGGGTGGTAATTGGTTATAATAAATAGTTGAACTAATAATAACAATGATATAAAAACAAAATATTTATATTTTATAAAAATATACATTTATAATAAGATATT
>RJVU01050255.1:450811-467245 GCA_003731715.1 Anabarilius grahami | reverse complement strand
GATCTGTATAATCTGTATAACATGTATATAATTGTTTATATATGTATTACTTATTTTATGTGTACTTTTTATACAATCTAAATGACAAAAAGCATTCCGTCCCCACTCACCTCTGAATCTGTGATTGACAGCTGAAGGTTCGAGCAGGTGCTTCTAGTGTCAAACTTCTCACACCCTCAGACTGAATACAACTGTGTCCAACTTCACTAATGAGCCTCGGGTTCTCCATGACACCACGAACGCTCGTCTGGAGGAAACAAATCCCTCTTTTCCCCCAATTTTCACAGCTTCATCCTGAATCTCCCTTTCCCGGCATCTGCCATTTAATTTCTGGTCTCGCCGGGGTTTGGCGTGCGTTCACGCGGCACCCGTGGAGAAATATCCACTGGACGTAAAAGGCCGTGATAATGAAGAGACCTCAAGCAGAAAGAGCGTGCTGCGGTTTGTTGATTAGCATTTTAATAAGGCGGATACGGGCAGGGCGCGGGCTGATGACCTCACAGGTGACAGTCGGAGTATGTAAATGATTAATTACCCAGAATACATTGGGATCATATGCTTGTTAGGAGGATGAGGAACCTCTCTGCCTGCAAATACATCGATATTATCTCGCCGCTCGCTCGGCCGGATGGTTGAGCGACAGCAATTAAATGAGAATTAATGAGATTTCTGGAGGTTATGTTAAAAAAGAACAAAGTCTAGTAAGTCTTGCCATTAAGAGACCCAAACTGCTTCTGCAAGTCATTAAACTCTTGAGGGACACTATGGAGAAGTGCATTGTGGGTTTTCCACTAAGATAAAGCCATTAGAGCTGCTCTTCTGTGTGCTTTAAGTCTATAAAAAGTGCAGCAAGTGACTCAAGCTACCAACGTTTTTGGAGGTTCGTACTAATGAAAAGGGCCTTCTGGAAACATCCGCTGCACTGTTTTAACCCTGTAAATCCTGACATATGAAATAATAGTCCAAAAAAAATAATTTTTTGACGTGAAACAGTGTTATGGAAGCTTGTGGAATAATGAAATTCCAGTGCGAAGTGTCAGTTTAATGTTGAAAGAGAGTGAGGTAAGATGTTTTATGATAGAAACAACCGACAGTAACATCCAGTAATGCAAACTACTCAACTTTTTTTTTTCTCAAATATGGCCATTTTGATTTGAAAATTTACACCATTTATGTAATTCCTAACAGAGTGTGACGAGACCAGAAACGTTTTACGTTTTCAACGTACAAATAAAAGTGAATATTTGCAATTTTGATGCAAATATTGTTTGCAAATAGTTCAAAATGATTGTTTCTTTACTAGAATTAGACCTAGAATTTCCTTCACTGTTCTATTTCGTTATGCTTTATAAAAAAAAATGGTTCCCCGATGTCCAACACATGGTTACAGCATTGTATCTCGCAATTCTCTAGAAAAAAAGAAAAAAAAATCAGAATTGCAAGATGTAAACTGATAAAAAAGTTATATAAAAAGTTGCAATTACCTTGTTTTTATTCAGTAGCGGAAACAAGCTTCCATAGTTTGTTGAACCTTTAGACTAAATAGTTTAAAATAACAACAAAAAAAATAGTTTTTTTGTTGAGTATCATATTTGATACATCAGGATTTTATGGCTCATATAATATAATATAGTGAGATCAACGAGTTTTATTCAGAGGCCTAAACTGAGGACGTTATTACTAAAAGTCTTATTATTTGCTAAAAAAAGTATAAACTATCAATCAGACAACAGAAGGACTGTAGTAGGTTTATCAGCAAAGTTTTAATAATGTTAATCATTAGATATTTGGGAATATAAAATATGTAGGATTTATAAGGTCAAAAGGCCCTATCATACACCCGGTGTAATGCGTCGATGCCTGCGTCTCAATGTGCATACTATCCATCCTAAATAGTATGTGACATTAGTAATTTTCAATACTATTTAGAGCAGATAGGGTGGATAGTGTGCACATTGGGATGCAGGGACATCCTGCGACGCAAGTGTTTTTTGCTAGTTTCAGCCCGACGCAGTTATAATTTTCACGTCCTGCGCTACGTTGTTTAAATAGCAAATGCACTCGCGTTCATCTGTTCGCCCATGGGTGTGCTGGTCTGAAAACGAGGTGTGTTCAGGTGCATTGTTGGCGTGTTGCTATTTTGAGGCAACTGAAAACAACTGCGCCATTGACCAACAAATTCAATTCAATTCACATTTATTTGTATAGCGCTTTTCACAATACATATCGTTTCAAAGCAGCTTTACAGAGAATGCAAGTCAAAATTACAATTTAGAGAATGCAGTTAGCTAATAATGTAATAATTTAGGCAATTCATTTACAATTACATTGTTAGCAATTTAATTGAAGGTAGAAGCGATGAGCTCCTGGAAAAATGAATTACATATTAACAATAATTAGGATATATAGAAATTTGGGAATGTGCCTGTTGATCCAGATGTTGCGTCAAACCTGCTTTAAAGTCAATGGCGCAGTATTTTTTTGTTTTTTAAAGGGCTTGTTAGTAATATGTTTCTAAAGGTGGTGCACAATGCGTGTACACGCATGCAGCAGCACACAAACATGCCAAATATAAAAAATAAAAGGATCCCTCTTTGGAGAAGTGTTCAGTCTTTCCGCTTGCAAATTCTGGCATGTAAATAGTGAATCTGCCATGGCGCGAGCGCAACTGGCTTTTAAAGGGAATGGGAGATGACGCCCAAAACACACCCATGACTCATTAAGAGACTACAACCCTTTTAGGCCATGCTCCTGGCACGCCGATTGCTTTTTCCATCATTAAACTAGCAAAAGTGGATTCGGACACACCCTAAGTGCACCTGCGCTGTGCAATTCAGACTATGCGCTGAGATCGTTAAAAAAGGGCCCTAAATCTTTAAAACCAACATGAAACATTTGCAACCTGTTTTTCCTTGTTTCTGAGTGAAACAAAATATCAAATGACAAAAGAATGACATCAGGAATTGTTGCACCTCGTTTACTTGCTTTACCAGGTTTTTGGTTTGCATGTAAACCGGGACAACGGGTTCAATTTAGTGAGCTGATTTTTGGGATGTAAACATGCTCAATGTTTGACAAACAAGCGTCTCACATTGAATATCTGCTTCTGTTATGCAGCCGAAGCCAAAGCGAGCGAGACAGACGATATTCTCTCACGTTACGCATCAACCACAACTGACAATTACTTAGAAAACATGCTGCTTACATTTGATCTGTGTCAGCGAGTCTAACACACAAGCGAGATGCTTTAATTGACAAGGACGGGTGACAAATTTCTTTAGAATTGAGAAACGGGTCAAAGCCTCACCGAAGAGTGAATGTTTTTCCTCTTAACTGAGCCCATCTCAGAACAGCAGACTCTCATATCCATCACAGAAACTACATCTGAATCCTCCAGACTGATGTTTCAAGGTGTTTCGCCAACAGAGAACAGTTTATGAACCAGAGTTGTAATCTCATGTGTGTCTAGAAGTAAGATTCTTTAAAGGATTAGTCCACTTTTAAATACACTTTTCCTGATAAATTTACTCACCCCCATGTCATCCAAGATGTTCATGTCTTTCTTTCGTCAGTCGAAAAGAAATTAAGGTTGAGGAAAACATTCCAGGATTTTTCTCCATATAGTGGATTTCAATGGCTACCAACAGGTTGAAGGTCTGAATTGCAGTTTCAGTGCAGCTTCAAAGGGCTTTAAACGAGACCAGACGAGGAATAAGAGTCTTATGTAGCGAAACGATCAGTCATTTTCGAAAAAAATACAACCGTTTAAGCTTTATAAACAAAATATCGCCTTGAACGTACTTTCCGTTTCCGCATTCTTCAAAATGCTTACGCTGAATGTTCTACGCCTTCCCTATTCTACTTACGGAAAAAAAACGAAACTGCCGCCGCGTTTGTTCCGTAAGTAGAATAGGGAGGGCGTAGAACATTCAGCGTAAGCGTTTTGAAGAATGCGGAAACGGAAAGTACGTTCAAGGCGATATTTTGTTTATTATCGTTTAAAGCCCTTTGAAGCTGCACTGAAACTGCAATTTGGACCTTCAACCTGTTGGTAGCCATTGAAATCCATTATATGGAGAAAAATCCTGGAATGTTTTCCTCAAAAACCTTAATTTCTTTTCGACTCACGAAAGAAAGACATGAACATCTTGGATGACATGGGGGTGAGTAAATTTATCAGGAAAAGTGTATTTAAAAGTGGACTAATCCTTTAATGTTTTTGAAAAAAAAGTCTCTTTTACTCACCAAGGCTACATTTATTTGAACACTTTTATTTTAACACGTTTTAAGGGGCGTGTCTGCCGTGAGACTTCAGTGTAACAGCTAACATCTTTGCATATAAAAAATAGCTAAGTATTACTCTCTCAAAAACTTTTAGCACGTTTTTACTAGTACAGCTCTCAAAGTTAACTAATCGTGGAAAGTGTTGATTATAGCATTACAAGATCTATGGAATTATATTTATATTTATGGCATTATATGATCGTGGCATGAAAGGTTGCAGTGATGAACATGTAGCCGATCAAATATGTTGAGAGCATGAAGCAGTGATCTCATCATTGCAACTCAATTTCTGCACACTAATGAATGCTTTCATCATAACTAACAGTGCAAACACAATGTAAAAAAAGAGATTTGTCCAGAACTCAGTCACTGATAAACTTGTACTGTTTGCTTGACAGCTCCAGAGATTGTAAAGGGAGCATTCTTTGATCGCTTTCTATATATAATTTAATCACAGTTTAAATAACAGATTATTTTCATCCTACTAAGAGAAACAACATGAAGTTGAGCGTTTAGTCACTGGTTTGATTTACTGACACACAGACAAAAAACATCTGACTGCACATGAATCATTAATATCAGATCAGGCATTAGAATTAACATAATTACTGACATGTTACTGCATTACTGTCAAGTCCATATCGTAAAAATCTGTTTGCAAAGCCTGCGCCGAAATGCAATTGTTTTACCAAAGAATCCACATTGAAATGTACCGAATACAAATAAATAAAGCTCAACTGAGACATTCACATTGATAAAAATAATGTATGCAAATTATAATTTCTTATTCATTTTAGTTTTAGTTCCTGTCTGGATTTGTGTAATTCTCCCTGATACTTACATAAAACATGCCTGGAACTACATTAAGGCATGAAAGAGCATCATATGAGCAATAAAATGGTCCTCTGGGAGGTTTTTCAGTAAACTGGTCGAGTGCTTCAGCGTTTCCTGTTTTACTGTATCCATGAAGAGACACAGACTCCCATCAGAGCTCAGAGTCATAATCACCACACAGAGATCATAGTCTCACACCAACCCACGGCTGCTTAATTGCTCTAATTACATTTCTGATTACTTACTGTGCAGCAGTGAGCCGGATTGGAGCTGCAGAAACCAAATCCGACTTTAAAGGCTGTAAATTACATAGATGAAATCCATGAACCAGATTAAAGTGTTCAATAGAAACCAATCAGCGAGAGAAGAATCCATCGATTTGAAGAAAGAAACTAATAACAGTCCTGTGGGATTTAACAAGGCTTTATTTGTGATACACCTTAATAATACACAAAGTGATTTGTGTCTGTGTGTGTGTGGTTTTTAAATAGATCATCTAAATGCTGCCATAACAAATTAAAGTAAAAGAACATTATTAGACAAATCCTAATACGCTTTGCAAAGATTGGATGTTCTGAGCGTGTTCCTGCTTTAATCGAATTACGGGTTATAAAATGGAACATGTTTGATGAGAAACATATTTGTAGTCATTTAATTAGCATGAAACAGATTTACGTTTAATGGGAGGCTGCGTGTTCTCAAAGACAATGAAACTGAAACTCTAANTTTATGCATTTGGCAGACGCTTTTATCCAAAGCGACTTACACTGCATTATACTATACATTTGTATTGGAGTATGTGCAATCCCTGGGATCGAACCCATGACCTTGGCATTGCTAATGCCATGCTCTAACCACTGAGCTACAGGAAAGCATGTAAAATGGAACATGTTTGATGAGAAACATATTTGTAGTCATTTAATTAGCATGAAACAGATTTACATTTAATGGGAGGCTGCGTGTTCTCAAAGACAATGAAACTGAAACTCTAACAACCGACATCTGGAGACTGACCTCGCTTTGAACGAACGCTTTATAATATTATTAATCAGGAGAATCAATAAAATGAAAATGGATTTTTACATTTTTCTAATTTAAATAAATGTTTCATGCAAGGATGTTGTCGGTATTCTAATATGCTGATTTGCTGCTCAAGAAACATTTGATTATTATCAATGTTGAAAAGTTTATATTTTTGCAGAAACCGTGATGCATTATTTTTCTTTGATGAAAAGAAAGTACAAAATCTTTGCTGAATAAAAAAGTGTTATCATGGATGCCATGTGAAGACATTTGGGATACAGGGCAGGTAAAGACCAAATGATCCCATAGAATTTTTAATTGTAATTTTTTTCTCTCAAATGAAATGTGAAGTACAATTACGTCTGTGCTGCAGGTAGTGTTCTTCTTTAGGTGGTTATTTTTTGCTTAAGCCAGAACTGAACAAATCTCTCGGCTAATAAATAAAGGGAAACACACGCAGAGCCAGTTCTTTGCAGGATTTGCCGACCCAGCCGACCCAGTCATTAGGAAAATTAACCAAAGGAAGTAAAAGCCCATTCGTTTTAGCTGCAGAAAATGATCCCGTGGCGATGTTCACATAAATGGGGCTGACTAAAATAAAGTCTCCGTTTGAATAATGCAAATTCAACACCGCAGCTGTGATTACTCAGATTTATGCAGCAACAAGAGCAGAAAACGAGAGACGCTCACTGGAAAACACATCAGTGGATGCTAAAGGCTTGTCTTAAAGAGATTTCTTTTACAAAACATCAGTCAATAAGCCCAAATGTGCAGCCAAATCAACAGAGTCAGACAGACAATTCAATCAATACATCTGAATTGATTTAAGGATGTTTCTAGAAATGAATTACTGCCTCGGTTAATTCTATTACCAAAGTCAACGAATTACCAGCAGACGCCTGTTTCTCTGTTTATAGCATTGAGACTTACTGATGGTTCATCGTTTACAACTGTTCGTTAGTGTCTTTTTTAAAAGGGTAACAAGATTGCACACTTTCAGCACACATCCTGAGTTTGTACATTTAAAATAACCATCTCTCCGTCTCTGCTCTAAAATAAACTAAACAGCGCTCGTCTCAGACGCGTTATACATGTAACGAAGCATGTTTGGAGAAAGCACACGTCAGACTGGGAGTCTTTGTGTTTCAGTTGTTCAGTTCAGTTTTCTCTGCCGTAAGACACGTGACTGAAACTTCTTGTGTCATCTATAGCAGCTCTGAAAGAGAACAGCCTCCCTGAACAAACACACCACATTCAATTTATCAAGTGCAGCTGATCTCACTGTAGGAGTAGAGGATTTTTAGAAACATATTCAAGTATGTCTGAAAATGACGTACAAATATAGGGAACATATACTAAAAAATATATAAATGCATATGTTTTCTTTAATTTATGGGAAACTTTTCGATGACTACAAATCATAATTTGGTCCCAATTAGCCTTTCATTTATTTATTTATTTATTTATATATATATATATTTAAGTCACACAAATCAGCATTTGTATACTGTATTCAGATCGTTCGTGAGTGAGAGTGAATGAATGAATGAATGAATGAGAGTGAATGGATGGAGTGAGTGAGTGAATTTAATGAATGAATGAGTTAGTGAATGAATGAATGAAATTCAAATGTTTTTGATTGTGATTGAGAGTGAATTGNCGTGAGAGTGAATGAAGGAATGAATGAATGAATGAATGAATGAATGAATGAGAGTGAATGGATGGAGTGAGTGAGTGAATTTAATGAATGAATGAGTGAGTGAATGAATGAATGAAATTCAAATGTTTTTGATTGTGATTGAGAGTGAATTGAATGAATGAATGAATGAATTTAATTTAAATGTTGGTCAAGTTTTTTTGCAATCCTGAATGAGTGAGTGAGAGTGAATGGAATAAATGAATGAATGAATGAAAAAGAGTGAATGGATGGAGTGAGTGAATTGAATGATGAGTGAGTGAATGAATGAATGGATGCATAAATGAATGAATGAAATTCAAATGTTGGTCCCAAGGTTTTTTGCAATACTGAATGAGTGAGTGAGTGAGTGAGTGAGTGAGAGTGAATAGATGGAATGAGTGAGTGAGTGAGTGAGTGAGTGAGTGAGTGAGTGAGTGAGTGAATGAATGGATGCATAAGTGAATGAATGAAATTCAAATGTTGGTCCCAATTTTTTTTTGCAATACTGAATGAGTGAGTGAGTGAGTGAGTGAGTAAGTGAGTGAGTGAGTGAGTGAGTGAGTGAGAGTGAATAGAAGGAATGAGTGAGTGAGTGAGTGTGAATAGATGGAGTGAGTGAGTGAGTGAATTGAATGAATGAATGAATGAATGAAATTCAAATGTTGGTCACAAGGTTTTTTGCAATACTGAATGAGTGAGTGAGTGAGTGAGTGAGTGAGTGAGTGAGTGAGTGAGTAAGTGAGTGAGTGAGAGAGAGTGAATAGAAGGAATGAGCGAGTGAGTGAGTGAGTGTGAATAGATGGAGTGAGTGAGTGAGTGAATTTAATGAATGAATGAATGAAATTCAAATGTTGGTCACAAGATTTATTGCAATCCTGAATTAATGAGTGAGTGTGTGAGGAGTGAGTGAGGGAATGAATGAATGAATGAATGAATGGAAAGCAATGGATGAGTGAGTGAGTGAATGGAATGAATGAATGAATGAATGAAAAGGAATGAGTGAGTGAGTGAGTGAGTAAACGAGTGAGTGAATAGATGGAATGAGTGAGTGAGTGAGTGAATAGATGGAATGAATGAGTGAGTGAATAGATGGAATGAAAGAGTGAGTGAGTGAGTGAGTGAGTGAATAGATGGAATGAATGAGTGAGTGAGTGAGTGAGTGAGTGAATAGATGGAATGAGTGACTGTGAGTGAAATGAATGAATGGAATGAATGAATGAAATTCAAATGTTGGTTACAGTTTTTTTGCTATCCTGATTGAATGAGTGAGTGAATGGAATGAATGAATGAATGAATAAATGAATGAGTGAGTGAGTGAGTGAGTGAGTGAGTGAGTGAGTGAGTGAATGAATGATTTTAATGGTTTCAAGATAGTTAGTATCTTGTTTGTATAAAATGCCTTTGATTCTGAGGGGAGGTGAAAACCTGTGGATCAAAACCAACCAGCTCCTTTCTCAGTCTTGTGGTTGTTCAGATGTCAGGTATGTTAGTTCAGGGTTGAAACTGGACACTTCTAAAACTAATAGACGCGGTCCTGTTAAATCAAATCATGTAAAAATTATTTTGAATGGTAACTCAAACCACGTTATCTTATCTTGTGCAAATTGAAATGTGCGCTTTTGGCCTAACAAAAGTGTGGTTTCCTTTTTCAAGGAGTTGTTTTTTTTTCACCATCATCAGATCAGTGCAGCGGCACAGTGATGATATTCGCATCCATGTCTGCAGAAATACGATACGGTCTGAATGCATGAAACACAAAAAGTCTTTTCCCGGAGTCGGGGGTCTTTCTGAGAGGCATTCTGTGTTGAATGCAGGGTAGACGTCCTGGGACTGAACACTGAAAACCAGAAACCCTCCAGAGACACGCAAACCAAATATGAAAGAACAAAATATAATTTCACACAAGCACAAACAATAAAAATCAATCAGGAATACATTTACTATAGAAAATCCCAGTGTTTGCCCATGCAAAACTTAACATCATGATGCTACTGCACTGGCCGTGGTTGCAGAGATGCAGAGAAGAAAATATATATTTTTTAATAATAATAATTGTAATACTTGACTTATCAAACACAATAAATAATTCCATGTGTAGAAAAGCACTTTATAATTCTAAAACTCTATCACAGATTTTCTGATTCATGATATTGCTTTTCTTGCAAGACTCCTCTCAGCTCCTTCTGAAATCGACACCTGCAGGAGACCAAAGAAATGAACAGAATGATCTGTCGGACACAGAGGGCCTTCTGTTATTCAGTGTGTGTGAGAGCGAAGGAAAGACAGTGGAGCTTTTGGGACGAGACATTTAGCAAGCAATCCGTCCAGCCAGACGCACCTGCAGCTGGATCCAAACGCTTCCTAACGGACCCGTCTCCATGGGCTCCTTCTCAAAATGAGCCTTTAATTGGGCAAAGGAAGCAAAGCCCCTTTCATCTGCCATCAGGCTGCTAACCCCAATAGATTAAACTGTCAATCAAACACTGCAGCTGCTCGTACGGATCCTTCACATTCTTATTAATGGAACAAAGTTCGTCAATCACTATGCTGTATGACGGATGGGATTCATTAAACTCATTTCTTTCTAGTCTGGTCATATTGTCCTCTGTATTTTCCATAAAACTCATAGAGATTGCAGTGGCATCCCAGCTAACAGAAATGTGTGTTAGGAACATTTTGCCCATGTTCATATTAACATTTCAGAATGTTCTCTGAACGTCCAATTTTTTTAAAGTTTTGAAAATATTTTTTTTCTTATGTGAATGTTAAAAGAACATTCCATTTTATCATTTTGCAAGCATTATGAGAATATTACTTTTGAATGTTCCTTGAACATTCTGAAACAATAGTAACATTTTAAAATAGTAACGTTTAATGTATAATCATGTATAAATGTTTTTTGAGAACATTATTAAAGACCAGATAACTTTGAAGGGACATTCTATAATCATTCCTGGAAGAATGTTTGTTCTGAACATTGAGAGAACCTTGCCAGAACGTTCTAAGAACATATCCACTCTGCTGGGATTATATTTCCACAATGGTCTATTATTGTGGTGCAGATTTGCCCTCCCCTAAAAGACATGCAAAAACAAACCAAACTGTGGTTGGTGGCTTTACATTCCAGTTTCTTCTGGTCTAAGTCAGTGGTGCATTAAGCCCAGAGTGTTTTTGGCGCTGTGGTTGGATGTTAACATAATCAAACACACTATCTAGGTGGGTTGGCATTCAGTGGTGAATTTGCAGGTGTGTGATCAATGTTGTGGTGTGTTATAATCTTCAGAATGATTGAGAACAGAACCATAAACACATCATGAGCCAAAACTGAACACAGAGACTCTGTTCCCCTGTAGTGAGCTGCCTACATAGACAGAGTTTTAAGGCGTCATAAACCTAAAGATGCTAAATGCTGACTTGTTTTGCCAGATTCTATGGTTGCATCCTATATATGATACATGGAAAAGGCAATATAAAACATTAATTCGGTTGTAGAATGTGGTTGTCACTCCTGTAAATTACTGAACTCTGTGTGTACAGACGAGGTACACAAATCAAGTACAAGTAATATTAATGTGCTCATTTTCAAAAGTACTTGTTTTTAATGAGTATTAAAAGTAAAAAGTACTGATCGATGAACCATATTAATTATTTAGCCAGCACTAGTCGGCACTAATAAGGAAGATTAGAGTATTCATCTGCAAATAAACAAACTTTTTATTTTATTACCAAAACTTATACACTATCAAAATATTAGCTTTTCAGTTATGCACATGTTCAAGCTCCGACGATATCCCAGTTTTTGGCTCGTTTTGGCCAGATCATTGAATCTGAGCTGATTCAAGAACAGCTGCAATCGGATCAGTCCGATTCGCAAATTAATCGTTCAGTCCGATTTGTGAACCAGTTCAACAGGCTCAGTGGAAAGCATCTTGCTCTTGCATCTCAGAGGGGGTATTGATTTCTTCAGCTCGGAATAACGAGGAATGACATGTTTTTCTGAAATGTACTGGAGTAAAAAGTATGATATTATGCTTTGGAATGTAGTGTAAAAGAAAGTAAAAGTTTCCCAAAATAAAAATACCAAGTACAGATGCTTGAAAAAATTTACTTCTTACCATCCACCAATGCTGAAAGGTGAATTGACAACTGAATTTAGCTGCAGTATGTGAGCTAGCTTCTGTGTATGTGAAAACGAAAAATATTTAAAATCTTGATTCAAAATATTAAAAACTATAATAGTATTTCAATGATACATAAATAACACTGTTCTGCGAGAGAATCTGCCGCACTGAATCACGGATTTCTCACTCGTCTGCTAAAGGAGCAGCAGCCCTTGAAAATCTGCTGACCTCCTACACACATTCACACAGACACGAGCAAAGAATGGACAGATACTCCTCTGATGGACTTTGAAACTCGCCCACTGGAAACGTGCCTGGCTTGATTTTCTTCCTCTGCAGAAGCTTAGTTGTTCTCAGCTGGTTAAAATGGGCAGCATGAAAAAATGATAAATGTAATTAATAAAAGGTAACTACAAGGTCAAAGAAAATGCAAGATAAAACTTTCAACAATGTGGTTACATTTCAGGATGCTTTTGATACATTTGAATGATGAAATGTATTTGGTTGCCACTCGATCTAGAATGTGAGTTCTAAAGCAAAACAAGCTGAGGAACGAGGAGCTTTAGCTGAAGGTCATCTGGGAAATTATGCTGCATTACAAGCCCATCTCACACTAATAAAACACCATGCTGGGCATTAGACACCTGCCTGAAACTGAATAAAACGAGCGAGAGAAACAAGATCTCACTCTGTAGCCATTTCTGCTTAGTTCTTATTACTCAGTGAATGAATGATATTTCATGATGTTCAATAAAAAAGAATAAATTGATCTGATGGAGTCAGACCCGAATGACTTCAAACACAAAGGTTCTTGCACCAAACGTACAGTATGAGGCAACAATCATGTCACATCGGGATCCTGGAATAAAATAATCTGAAAGGATCTGCAAATATCAATATTTTTCTGTGATATGCTTGACAAACATCAGTAATGAAAGGTCAAGGGGATTTGTGATCCAGAGACATCAGCTTGTGCAATATCACAAATACCAAAGTCTGCAATCAATAGCCAGAGATCTCAAGATGAACTCATTTCTCATCAAATTCCACCACATAAAAATCCATAGAAAAACAGATAAGGTACTGGTAATTTTCCACTAGGACATTTTCCATTATATTAACAGACATTTCCTTCAACAACAAAACAACACAATACAATGTATAATTCAAAATACAGGTAAAACAAAACCCAAAAATACTGTAAAAAACCAACACCGAAAATTCCTTTATATTAAAACAGTACATTAGACTTTCCTTCCAGTGCAGGATCAAATGATCTGAGCTGATATGCACATTCATTGTATCACTCTAAACTTTTTTGTCTCAGTTTCTATTTTAAGAGAAACACTGTTTACTTGCACAACAATTTGCTGATAACCTTTTAAAAAATCCCGGACGAGCCCCCAAATTGTGTTGCCATCCCCGGTCTAGGGGGTAAAATAACAATAAAGAAAGTCATCTTTGTACACCAAAGTTCTTCCAAAGGTATAACAAACTTATTGTCCACAATATATATATCATACAGTATAGGAAGCAATAATTTCAGGGTTGAGCCCAGCCAAAATAGCAAGCAAAAAGAAACTACCTCCACCCATGATATATAACTTTCCTAACCAAAAGGAAAATATAACAAAAATACAGAGACATCCCTACCTTTCTAACTAGCAATAAACAAGAGAAAAAAGGTGATACAAAAGAATTTGCACTTTCCTAACCAAAAACAACATAAGAAAACTGTGATTGCATGAAATAAACAATCAGTTTATTACAGTTGTATTACAGTTGTAATATTATTGGAACACTTTTTACAAGAAAATACAATTTTAATAATTCACTGTTACTTGCTGTTTCTTTGTAATTGTTCATAACATTTTCTAGCAATTTATGAGAAAAATTTGTTTCTACACCAAATGTTTTTCAGTGCACAACGATCATATACTGTTTAAAATTGCCTGAACACAACCTGAAGACATCCTCTATTAGTATTTTGAAATCCTGAGCTGAAGCCGTAACTCACTGACGGCCGCCATAAACTGACCTTGTGATTCCTGATTGGCTGCTCAAGCCCAAGCGCTTTACGAGACAGTATCCGACTCACTGTAAGAGTTTATTACGGCCGCTGTCATATAAATCTCATTGAATATGTTTTTAAATTTACACTGACATGCGCTGTAGACGTATAAAGTGATCTGAGCTTTATCTGTGATCTGAGGCTTTAGGATCTACAGCTATTTTTGAAATTAAATACTAGTTATAGTACTAACAGTGCAGTATATACTGCATACGGCCTACTGTTTTTACATTATGCATGCGGACAGTTTGAAAATATACAAACAATATGCATTATGCAATGATTTCAAACGTACTACATGAGTGTTATTTTAACAATAATGATATCATCACATGATCTCATCACGTCACATGTGAGTGGCGTCTAGTAATCATCTTGGAAATAAAAATGGTTATTTTACAGCTTTTAGCATGGTAGTTATGACTTCCAGTTAATTTGTTGCACTGAAAACAGAAGCACGTAAGCATGTTGCATTGTGGGAAATGTAGTACTGTAGATCATCTGGGTTATGCCATGCCATGCATACTCTGAACGGTATGCATAGTATATACTGCACAAGAACGAATAGTAAGAGTAGTATGCTATTCCCGAAAGCAGTGTATGGGAGTAGCCTGACCTCTGATTTATATCTGTGCATCATAGCTCATGTCATGATTTATCGGGTATCACATATATAGCTTCTGCCACTGACATCAGTTGCTTCCAAATCAATGTCTCGTCATTCAGCAGGGGTCCGTGTGTCTCACATCACAGCCGTGTCTTTGAAAGTCCAGCTTGAAGTATCCATCTACAGATGTTTGACTTAAACTTGAGCCTTGTTAAAAACAAAAAGTGAAACTTTTGCAGCCGCAGCAGAAGCAACGGAGCAGAAACTGTAGATGTTGCGTTTCAAGCGTATCTGAGAGAGTCTGTTCTGTCGAAGTCTCATACGGTGAGATCCTTTTAAACAGAGAGTTTAAACACATTTGGGTTCAGCGGGTCGCTGGTTCTGGTAGATGGAAGCAGCTGAACAGAATCTCCGGGGATGAGGATCATTAAATCAGGCTCCGGTCGGCTCCGTTTCTGATGGGGAAAAGAAGAAAAAAGTGAAGATAAGGAGAGAGAAAAGTAAAAAATGACCTCCAAATGATGATGATAAGTGCCACATTTACTTCCTCAGATCTCCATGTTAGCAATGATCAAAGGATGATATTTCGCCTGAGGAAATCCATTATTTCAGTTGTAGGGTTGGGATTTGAGGACAAATACTGGAACGGAACGATCTGCTTGGCGTTCAGTTAAATTAACGGTTCTTGAACATCTTCATTCTTGTACTGATGTGGACAAAACACTTCTAAAATTCGCTCTGTAGAAGTAATACAAAGACAAGAAATATGCACTTGTCTTATTCATGAATGTTTCTGCCTGAATGTCCATCTCAAAATATTTGTACTTTCATTATTATAGCAAGAGACAAATAGAGACATACATATACACATATACATACACAACTATAGGACATGTGTCAACAATTGAGCTGGTAAAACTAAAAGTCAAGCACATGTTCTCCTTTCTTTCTTCCTCTCTGGGCCAATAGAGTAGCCATTTTTTTTCAAGTGGAGTTACAATCTCTCTTCAAAAGATTCAATTCTCCTCATCAGCAACCTGTTTGCATTTAAATGAAGGCTAATAGATGTGGTTCTAGATGGAGATGTTCAACAAGTCGAGTTTCCTGGCCTGTGTGGATGCCAAGTGTGTCCAATTTCCTGTTTCCTCCTCGTTGAAAAAAATACACGAGTGCTTTAGTTTCCTTCTGCAAGGCGTTCTGCATCAGAAAACACACGGCTGCCTGTTAGTCACGCTCTGTGATTTCCATTTAGAAAAGCACCAACAAACAGATTTCTGTTCATTATTTGACCCTTCACTGTGCCCACACCAGCCATGCCAATCAGCTCGCTTCCGCTGCGCTGGGCATTTGGATATCCAGCATGCCGGTCTGTGACACCTAATTATTCTCCCAGAATCTGGGCATTGGTATTCAGCCCGCGTTCTCCATAATAAGCAGCGATATTCGCACTCATGCTCTGTGGAATTGTTCAGTATTAGGAACTGTCGTGTGTCGTGTAGTTTAGTCAGGAAATAAATAACTGTGACACCAAAACATATGAGACCTCATAAAGTGAGTCAGAAGGGAATTTGTTGTTTTCACAGCACTATATGAGTGTTAATAAGAGTATGTGTGTGTGGAACGCCTAGTTATTGTGCTTAATAGTTTAACTGAAGCTGTTTCTCATGCAGTCACACACAAACACTTACATACACACTTAACATACAGAAAACATTACTTAAAGGAATATATACTATAATAGTCATTTTTAACAATATTTATTATTAAAAATGAAATGAAATAAAAAAATTATAAAAAATTATATATAATGTAATGA
>RJVU01050255.1:432188-450758 GCA_003731715.1 Anabarilius grahami | reverse complement strand
CACACACACACACATACACTATATATACACACACACAGACTATATATATATATATATATATATACAGTACCCTCCACAATTATTGGCACCCTTAGTAATTATGAGCAAAGGCGGCTGTGAAAATTAATCTGCATTGTTTATCCTTTTGATCTTTCATTCAAAAAATTCACAAAATTATAACCTTTCATCAAAGTAAAACAATTTAAAGTGGAGGGAAAATCACATTATGAAATAAATGTTTTTCTTCTAATCATGTTAGTCACAATTTTTGGCACCCCTAGAAATTCTTATGAGTAAAATATCTCTGAAGTATATTCCCGTTCATATTTACATTTTTTAGCACACCAGGGTGACTAAGAGCATGGAATTGTCCAGCCAGGACTTCGTGTTCCACAGGAGTATAAACATGAGGAAACACAAAGGCCAAATTCCCATAATCATTCATCACAATGTGTAAAACCAAAGAATATAGTTCTGATGTGCAGCAAAAGATTGTTGAGCTTCACAAAATAGAAAGTGGCTGTAAGAAAATAGCTAAAGCATTGAAAATCCCCCTTTCCACTATCAGGACAATAATTAAGAAGTTACAATCAACTAAAGATGTTACAAATCTGCCTGGAAGAGGATGTGTGCCTAAATCGTCCTAATGTGAAGTGAGGAGGAAAGTTTGAGTGGCCAAAGATTCTCCAAGGATCACAGCTGGAGAATTGCAGAAATTAGTTGAGTCTTGAGTCTCAGAAAACCTAAAAAAAAATTCCAAACAGCACCTACATCCCCACAAGTTGTTTGGGAGGGTTTCAAGAAAAATCCTCTGCTCTCATCCTAAAACAATCTCCAGCATATTCAGTTGTCAGACACGTCTGGAACTTCAAACGTGACTGGCTTCTATGGTCAGATGAAACTAATAAAAGAGCTTTTTGGCAGCAAACCCACCAGATGGGTTTGGTGCACACATGGATAAAAAGTACCCCATGCCCACGGTTAAATATACTGCTGGATCTTTAATGTTGTGGGCCTATTTTTCTGCTGGAGGTCCTGGACATCTTGCTCAGATACATGGTATCATGGATTCTAGCAAATACCAACAGATAAAAATCAAAACCTGACCGCTTCTGCTAGAAATCCAATAATGGGCCGTGGTTGGATCTTCCATCAGGACAATTATCCAAAACAAACATCAAAACCAACAGAAAAATGTGTGAAATGAAAGAAAAAAAATGAAAAATTAAGCTTCTGCCATAGCCATCACAGTTCCCTGACCTGAACCCTAAAGAAAATGAGTGGAGTGAACTGAAGAGAAGAAGCACCAACATGGAGCTGGGAATCTGAAGGATCTGGAGAGATCTCTTGTCAGGTGTTCTCCAAACTCATCAGGCATTACACGTGAAGACTCAGAGCTGTTATCTTGGCAAAAAGAGGTTGCAAAAAGTTTAGAATAAAAGGGTGCCAATAATTGTGGCCAACGTGTTTTGGAGAAAAACATTTATTTCATAATGTGATTTCCCCCCCCCACTTTCAATTCTTTTCCTTTAATGAAAAGTTATAATTTTGTTAATTTTTTGAATGAAAGATCAAAAGGATAAACAATGCAGATTAATTTTCACAGCCGCCTTTGCTCATAATTACTAAGGGTGCCAATAATTGTGGAGGGCACTGTATATATATATATATATACACCAGGGTTCCCATTGAGAGCCACTTTCCTGCAGAGTTTAGCTCCATCTCTTAATTAAACACACCTGAATTGACTAATCAAGGTCTTTGGTTTGGGAACTAAACTCTGCAGGTAAGTGGCTCTTAAAACTCTAAATAACTTTGATATTTCATCAACACCATAAACCAACTTCAGGTGGATCTTAAGGTCTCCATGAGGTCTTCAGTCACTTTCATTTCAAATCCTAGCAGTCCTGGGTCTTTGTACGGTATAGAACAATGGCACAATTCACTTATTGTGAGTCCTCATTCTGTGCCCCTCTAATTATGCCAATTCTCCATCCAGAGCACGACCCTGATTGGTCGCTGGGGTTTAATTAGTGTCTATGGCTGCAGTGTGTGTGATCGCAGGTGTGATGGAGTGAATTATTAACAGATCGTCTCTGAGCAGAAACCGGTCAGATTCTGTTTCATATGAGCCCAGATTAATTGCCAAGGTGCCTGGACAAGGTGATAAAATATGAATATATTAATTTTTTATTAATAACATCTTCCAGGCTGTTTCTATTTCAGGAATGAAAATGAGGTGTAAATTAATACTTATTTTATCTCTTCATTTTTCTTTTAACCTCGAAAATGTGAGTCTTTTCAAGAAAGTGCAGAAAGAAGCTGGAAATCCATTTTCAATCCTCGTGTCATTCCAAACTCGTATGACTTTCACAAAGGGAAAATGCTGATAAATGTTCGTGCCTCTGTTTTCTATTCAGTAAAGGAATAATCCAAGTTTTATAAAGTCAAATGATCACTTTGTGTGACTGAAATCAAACCATTAATCGCTTTAATGTTAGATACCCTGTTTATTATGGCCCAAAAACATTGTGACATTTTCTGTAAAGCTGATTTGAAACTATATGCATTGTGAAAAGCGTTTTATAAATACATGTGGCTTGATTAACATCAAGTTTGAATATGAAAGCACTGCGACGGAGAGTCAAATCACCTTTATTTCAATAGTACTTTACATAGTTTCAAACTTCATCAAATATGGTACCAATTCAAATTCTGCTGTAAAGCAGCTCTAAAAAGACAAAAAAAGTGGCTAAAAGTGATATTATTCAGTTCAAGTCAGTTCAAAGATGATTCAGTTCAGTTCAATAACTGTTTAATGTTCATCAAGTCAAGTCACCTTTATTTATATAGCACTTTTTATAATGCAAATTTGTTTAAAGCAGCTTTACAGAGATAACTGGTAAATATTTTTGGCTGCACAGCAGCTCTTAAAGAAAATGGCGTCATTGTCCAGCTTAAGTAAATTCAGTATTGATTCATTCCATTGTAAGAATCAATATTTATTAATTTAGTTAATTTATCTATATCAGCACTTGTTTCATTATAATGAAACATTATAATGAAACAAGTTCAGTTTCAGACAATAATGTTGTTATTCGGCTCAAGTCAGTTCAATTTTGATTCAAGTGATTCACCACTCAGGAAAATAGGTACAAACGCTGTCACTTTTCAAAAGGTACACTTTTGTACCTTATTTACCCCTAAAGGGTGCACATTAGTACCTAATGGTACATAATAGTACTTTTTAAAAGGATACCGCCCTTTAGCTTTTGTACCTTTGTTTCTGAGAGTGAAGGAAGAAGAAAATCAGTGCATAACCATAGACTTAAAAGACTCATTACTATGAATGGGAGAAAGTGCAATGCGCATTATGACGGAATAAGTCCCGCCTTCTAAATAAAAGAACCAATCAGTGTTCGGTAAAGTCATCACATCACTGCAGCTGCTGTTGCGGTTGGTGTCCACCGGCGCCGGGCGAAGCAGAGCGTTTTCAATTAATTCCTATGGAAGTCGAGCTTCACGCTTGCGAGGTGCATTGTGGGATTGTGAAGCTCGACTTCCATAGGAATTAATTGAAAACAACTTGCTCTGCTCCGCCCGCCCCGCGCCAGTGGACACCTACCAGTAGAAGCTCCAGTTGCATGACTGAAAAAAGCTGCCGGAGAGGCGTTTCAAAAAAATGACTTGCCTTAAAGGGAATTTGGCATAAATTCCATCTTAAATAACATCATAACTGCGACTCACTGTGAATGCAGTGTCTGGTATCAGACTGTCCACTCCGTCAGTTTCTCTGTCCGAATGCGTTTTGACTTAAGGATTAGTTGCCTCTGGCAAGGCCTTTGCTAAGCAGGGGAGCCGGGAGTAGATGCACGCATTCAGCTCCGGGGTCTCGCTCGCTCCCGAGCCCTACGGCTACTGCGGGACGTTTGAGAGTCCGAGCACCTGCTGCCTCCCGAACCACAGCATGATCTAACACGTTCACCGGGTGTTCATGAGCCTTTAGGGACTCCAGAAATGATCATATTCTTTCTTGAGCACACAGCTGGGATTTATTTACAGTTACTGAGAGGACACGGCAGAACACTTTATGGCGCTCTGCTGCATTTAACACTGAAATTTACTGAGATGATAACTCTCTTTCAAAGTCTAGTGAGCTGCCTGCCTAGACAGCATTTTTAGGCAGTTCCAGAAGATAGGCCGGCACATTATGCTGCGTAATACTATGTTTTGAGGCATTATCAAAGGCAGCATCGTATATTTCCTTCAGTGAAGGCAGTCCCAGAATGCATTGCTTCAAGTGAAGATGGCAGATGAGTGATCGACAAATTACATGTTTAAATAAAAAGTATATTATTTGGTTACACTTTATTTTGATAGTCCACTTTAGTCATTCTACTAGTTATAAGAAACTTTGCAACTACATGTCAAATAGCAGCCATTAGAGTATTAGTAGACTGTTAGGTTAGGGTTTGAGTTTAGAATAAGTACTTTCAAACTTACTTATAGTTAGAATTTCTGTTGGAGAAGCATAAACTAGAAGAAAAATTGTTGTGCTCCAAATAAGTAAAAAACATCAAATCCTTTTGCTTCAGGTGTGTAGAGCCAAAAGAATAATTATAAACACGCAAGAAGACTGCTGACTGCACACTGAATCCAGTCCAGACTAAAAAGTCTATTTTTATTTTTATTTTATAAATTGCATGGTGCAAAAAGTGCAAGTGAATTAAAAGCTATACACGAGCAGACATTTCAGCACATTACTATCTTCAGTGCTCTCATTGCAACAAACATTTACCCTTTTCTTAGTAGATTAACAATTAGGGACAATCAGCTGAATTCAATTAACACAAGTAGAACTCCTAGAGAGTTTGGCAATTAACATATGTGGCACAGGATATTTTAGGTATACAAATGCATTAAATGAAGTATGCAAAAATACAAATGACAAACATCACAAAAGAAACCCCATTAGAAAAAAACAGGAGTGTTCTAATTCTACATACAAGTATAATGATAAAGAGGAGCATCAATATAACGTATTAAAGCTACAATATGTAAATATTTCGCCGCTACAGGTCGCCTATTCAAAACAAAGGCGTAGCTTGATGACGCAGAGTTTGAGCTCGTAATCTTGGGAGATGTCGTCTTCACCTCACAGCCGGTGGAAAAGAATCGGGACAGGACTCGAGCAGAAATCATATTCATGGATGAGATTATTAACGTTACTGTTGTATGAAGCAGAGCAGGACCGAGTGATGTTGGAGCTGAACGAGGCCGCTGGAGCGATTGGTTGGAAGGCAGCTACATGTAGGCAATGGTGTAAAGTATTTGAGTAAATGTAATTAGTTACTGTACTTAAGTATCTTTTTGGATACTTTGTAGTTGTACTGAGCAACTTTTACTCTCTACTTGAATACATTTTTGAACAAGTACTTTTTACCCCAATACATTTGTGATGAGTGATGCAATTACATTACATTTTTCATGGCACCTAACTTTTTCTGCAGCAGTTTGTTTCTGATTTAAAGAAGCAAAATCGCCATCTAAGGGCATTGATGGTACTATATCTTGTTCGTTTTGCTTTTACTCACCCAAACTTGTCAACAAGGATACTTTACATGAATGCGAGTAGCAGGTAGTTGCTGAATCGCAGGGGTTTTATTTAGAAGATGAGGTCATGACTGTAGCCGGTGATGAGGCAGAAACCAGCACCTCCAGTACAAGTAGACTTGCTTAAAGAATTAGTTCACCCAAAAATGAAAATTCTGCCATTTATTACTCACCCTTATGCCGTTCCACACCTGTAAGACCTTTGTTCATCTTCAGAACACAAATTAAGATAATTTTGTTGGAATCCGATGGCTCAGTGAGGCCTGCATAGCCAGCAATGACATTTCCTCTCTCAAGATCCATTAATGTACTAAAAACATATTTAAATCAGTTCATGTGATTACAGTGGTTCAATATTAATATTACAAAGCGACAAGAATATTTTTGGTGCGCCAAAAAAACAAAATAACGACTTTTATAGTGATGGCCGATTTCAAAGCACTGCTTCATGAAGCTTCAGAGCGTTATGAATCAGTGTGTCGAATCAGCGGTTCAGAGCGCCAAAGTCACGTGATTTCAGCAGTTTGGCGGTTTGACACGCGATCCGAATCATGATTCGACACGCTGATTCATGACGCTCTGAAGCTTGCTGAAGCAGTGTTTTGAAATCGGCCATCACTAAATAAGTTGTTATTTTGTTTCACCAAAAATATTCTCTTCGCTTTATAATATTCATATTGAACCACTGTACTCACATGAACCGATTTAAATATGTTTTTAGTACATTAATGGATCTTGAGAAAAGAAATGTCATTGCTGGCTATGCAGGCCTCACTGAGCCATCGGATTTCATCAAAAATATCTT
Source organism: Anabarilius grahami (assembly GCA_003731715.1). Classification (NCBI taxonomy): domain Eukaryota; kingdom Metazoa; phylum Chordata; class Actinopteri; order Cypriniformes; family Xenocyprididae; genus Anabarilius; species Anabarilius grahami. The sequence goes on along the minus strand of RJVU01050255.1, from coordinate 444,340 downwards.
AATTTGTGTTCTGATGATTAACAAAGGTCTTACGGGTGTGGAGCGGCATGAGGGTGAGTAATAAATGACATTATTTTCATTTTTGGGTGAACTAACCCTTTAAGTACTGTTAAAATCAGATTCTCTAAGACTTTTACTCAAGTCGTATTGGAATTATTGACTTGTAACTTTTAATGGAGTCATATTTGCTGTAAGGTATCTGTACTTTTACTCAAGGATGGTTTTCAGGTACTCTTTACACCTCTGTGCTTGTGCGAATTTAATTCTAATTGGTTTTTTTGTCTCTCTTTCTCTCATCTGCCCTCCACTGTGGACATCGTCACCGTCTACCCGACACACATTCAGCAGGTAAGCACATCTTTTGCTCTAAAGTCATTATCGGCGGTCTGATCCGGAGTGAATGTGGTTTCAGTGGAAATATTACCGGCCACTTCCAGCAGATAATCCAGCTCAGGGTCACTGGAACATTTCTGGGGCTCGATTCTTTCTTAATAACAGTGAAAGTGAGATATCTCTGAGAAAAAGGAGGTGAAAGTAGTTCCACAACAGTGTTTGATGATCCTTTGTTCAGCCATGACAGAAATCTAAAGCAAAGTTACTAAGTGTTTCTGTGATGAATTACGATGTTAAGATTCAGAATGAGAATAGAAATGCAATTACCATACTCTGGTTGACATCAGAGATCAGAATAAGGGCCATGGAGGGCCAGAAGCTATCGGCGTCTGTTTACATCCCTTGAAAGGAAGGCAGGCTATTACAGAGATTTGAGATGAGCCCCAAAAGATTGTTTGTTCAGACAGAGAAAACCACATTATCAATGTACATAATACTTCATGCTGGTGTGCACAGCAGTACGGCAGACACATTTCAGAAAAGTTTGTGTGCCAGCATCTGTCTGTAGGCATCAAGGCAATTACTACCGCCCCCCCAGAGAAACGTCTCGTCTCGGTGGAGGACATTTCCTCGGCATTGTGTCTCATTTTTCTGGTGGCTTTTGTTTGTTATGTGAATTGTAGCTATTCAGACAGACTCGTTTCTGCATAATGTTGTCATGTTGTCAAACGCTGCTGATGCTTTATGTAATGCAGCCTTATTAACCAGCACTAAGTGCTGCGGTGGCTTTTTTGTAGGCCATCTCACACACACACATAGTTAAATCAAGATGTGATGTATCGTTTAAGGAGTACTTAACACAGCTGCATCATGTGGGACAAATGTCTGCCGTGTCTATTCTTCACATCACACGTCTCCCTATTTCTGCTGCAGCACAATGACAGTCTATCACAGACGGTTTATCAAATAAAAACTGAAATTAATGTTGGTGGAGCTACAAAAGAGCTTAGTGTAGTGGGTGTTAATGTACAGATAACAGAGAGAGAGAGTTCCCTGCTTTATGTGTAATATGACTGAAAAAGAGCCATCTCTTCTGCTCTCCAAGCCTGCATTTATTTGGTCAAAAATACAGTAAAAATTGTGAAATATTATTACCAATTAAAATAACTGTTTTATATATAAAAAATATATATAAATTTATATATAAATATTTATGTATTTATGAATTAGTGTTTTTGAATGAATTGGTTCAATGAATGATTCAATGACTCACTTATTACGACAAACACATGTTGTTTTTAAACGAATCAGTATGTTTGAATCACTCACTCAACCAATTTGTTTAAACATCATTCAGTGATTCGCTCATAAGGGCAGTCCATTGTTTCATTCCTAAACAAATCAGTGTTTTTGAATGAATTGTCTGAATGAATGATTCAATGACTTCCTCATAAAGTAATTTTGTCTCCTCCTACCGCAATAATGATGTAATCTGAAGAAAGAGTCACTAAATAATCCACACCACTAATGCACAGACAAGTTTTTTCATGTGTTTTTATCATTATCATCAAGTAACTATCATATTCATATGCGTGGTACTCCAAGGTACTAAAAATTACTATGGTACACAATTTGAGGAATCATGTTTAAAACACAAACGCTGCAGGTACTCTTAACTAATTAGTGTTAGTGATACTATGTATGAGCAACAGAAATAGTGAAGCTTACCTTATGGCACGTTGTTAGTGTGAAGTGTTTGACTTCTCAATGAAAGCTGTTGTATTTTTACCACCCAAACATGAAAACACGCAGAGGAAACAGGGAACTGGAGCATTGAGCTTCTGTCAGGCCGCCATCTTCAAGACTCAGACACACTGAGTGCTGCAACACTTCTGCTTGTTTGCTGGATTTACGATGAGCCTTTAGATTGAAGAAACGTTATTTCCTGACAGATCTGTGTTGGACTGGATGGTTCTCTGGCTTCCACTGCAGAAGGGCTTATCTGACAGGAGATGATGTATGCTGGCTGCAGAAAACTGGGCCGCTCTTTCCTTTAATTGGGTCTCGAACTGAAATGCACCCGTGCTGCAGAATTCAGACGGGTCAGATGGGGAAGATGGCCAGCATTGCTAAAAGTGGAATATGCACCGTCAGAGAGCTCCTGAAAAGAACATGATTTGTAATGATAATTTTATAAAGAACATGTCAGAATAAACGCCAGGGAGTCTTTTTAGAGATGGAGAAATGTGCAATGAGCAGGTGCAGTTATTACACACAGCATGCATCTTTCAGCTCTTGGTTAATTGTTCACGGTGTTCTCAAATTCAGCTGAAGACCCTGTGAAATCAAAATTTGACTTTTGTGCCTTGCATGTCTTTTGCTTTGAGCTCATACAAAAGGTAATTGAAATAGTCTCTTCTGCTCGCCAATTTCAAATGATCATTTATTTTATCAAAAATACAGTAAAAATGTGAAAAAGTATTACAATTTAAAATAGCTGTTTTCTTTGTGAATATATTGTAAACTGTAATTTATTCCTGTGGTCAAACCATCATTACTCCAGTCTTCAGTGTCACATGATCCTTCAGAAATCATTCTAATATGATAATTTGCTGCTCAAGAAACATTTATGATTATTATCAATGTCGAAAACAATTGTACGCTTCATATTTTTGTGGAAACTGATTCATTTTTGTTTCAGGATTCTATGATAAATAGAAAGTTCAAAAGAACAGCATTGAAATAAAAATATTTTGTAATATTTATAACATAAATGTTTTTACTTTCACTTCAATTTAATGCAATTTAATCAATTTACTGCATCCTTGCTGAATAGTGTATAGTGTAGTGCACTTCAAAAGCTGATTACATTCACTTTTAACACACTTTAAATTAAGTATGCATGAAGTGCCAAGCAAGTGAATCATGATTCATGGCTGTGATCTTAAAAATTGGAAGATAAGCTCCCACCCAAACCTCTTTCCAAACCCATATGACTTTGAGAGACAGACAGACAGACTGTGTTTGGCTGGTTTTGTATGAGGAAATGGATGTGACGAGTCAGGCCATTGCATCTATGAGGAATTCAGTAATAGTTAATCTTTTTAATCGATACATCTGCAGTCAAACGGAGTCCTGGAGGGAGCGCTTTGATGCCGAGAACAGCCATGAAACATTAATGCATTTCTGCTGTGCAAACAAGCGCTCAAGAAACATGCTCTGCTGTTTCAGCCTGGCTGCTTCTTCAAAAACCTGCTTCTTCAGCGGAGGGATTTACTGCTGACCTCACGCTCATTTCACGACCCTTTAGCTACGCAATAACGGATATGCAATGTAGGCAACTAAAGCAACGATAATAATCCTGAAAAAAGAAAGATCAGTGAGCATTGATTTGATAAAGCTGTATAGAGAGACACAGCTCCATTCTTCCTGAATCCTTTCAATGTAAATTAAAGTTTTCCCTCAGGATCACAGCTTTTTTCCAGTACAGAATACGTAATTAGAAAGGTAATTGTGGTAATTCATACTTTGTTTACATCTCACAATTCAGATTTTTTTGTCTCAGAATACTGAGTTAATATCTCGGAATTCCGACTTTTTTCTTGGAATTCTAAGTTTACATATAGGAATTCTGACTTTTTGTCTTGGAATTCTAAGTTTACATATAGGAATTCTGACTTTTTGTCTTGGAATTCTAAGTTTACATATAGGAATTCTGACTTTTTGTCTTGGAATTCTAAGTTTAGATCTCTCAATTCTGACTTTTTCGTTTTGCAATTCTGAGTTTACATCTCGGAACTCAGATTTTTTATCCCTTTGACTACACAATAACATATATGCAATTTATGCAACTAAAGCTACATGAAGCTTTAAGGTGGTTTTAGTTTTAGTTAATGATAATAATCCTGGTAGACAATCAGAAAGAAAGAAAGAAAGAAAGAAAGATTAGTGAGCAATTATATGATAAAGCGGTATAGAGAGACACAGCTCCATTCTTCCTGATTCCTTTCCAAGTATATTAAAGGTTTCCCACAGGATCACAGCTTTTTTCCAGTACAGAATACGTAATTAGAAAGGTAATTGTGGTAATTCATACTTTGTTTACATCTCACAATTCAGATTTTTTTTGTCTCAGAAAACTGAGTTAATATCTCGGAATTCCGACTTTTTTCTTGGAATTCTAAGTTTACATATAGGAATTCTGACTTTTTGTCTTGGAATTCTAAGTTTAGATCTCTCAATTCTGACTTTTTCTTGGAATTCTGAGTTTACATCTTACAATTCCGACTTTTTTGTTTTGGAATTCTGAGTTTACATCTCAGAATTCTGAGTTTACATCTCTCAATTCTGACATTTTGTCTTGGAATTCTGAGTTTACATCTCGGAACTCAGATTTTTTTATCCCTTTGACTACACAATAACATATATGCAATTAATGCAACTAAAGCTACATGAAGTTTTAAGGTGGTTTTAGTTTTAGTTAATGATAATAATCCTGGTAGACAATCAGAAAGAAAGAAAGAAAGAAAGAAAGATTAGTGAGCAATTATATGATAAAGCGGTATAGAGAGACACAGCTCCATTCTTCCTGATTACTTTCCAAGTATATTAAAGGTTTCCCACAGGATCACAGCTTTTTGCCAGTACAGAATACATAAATAAAAAGGTAATTGTGACTTTTTTTTCACTTTTCAGACTTTTTATTACATGTTTGTTTTATTACAGATCTCGCAGTTCTGAATTTTTGTCTCTGAATTCTGCGTTTTCATCTTGGAATTTTGACCTTTTTTTGAAATTCTGAGTTTACGTCTCAGAATTCTGACTTTTTGTCTTGGAATTCTGCGTTTATATCTTGGAATTCCGACTCTTTGTCTTGGAATTCTGAGTTTACATCCCGGAATTATATTTTTATCCCTTTAACTATGCAATAACGTATAAGCAATTAATACTACTAAAGCTACATGAAGTTTTAGTGTGTTTTTAGATTTGGTTAACGATAATAATCCTGGTAGACAGTCAGAAAGAAAGAAAGAAAGAAAGAAAGAAAGAAAGAAAGAAAGAAAGAAAGAAAGAAAGAAAGAAAGAAAGAAAGAAAGAAAGAGAGAAAGATCAGTGAGCAATGATTTGATAAAGCGGTATAGAAAGACATAGCTCCATTCTTCCCGAATCCTTACCTGGTATATTAAAGGTTTCCCACAGGATCAGGCGGCCTGGTGTCATTCTTCAAAGGAAGATACAGAGGAGCTTCATCCCAAAGCGGCAAAAGGCCAGGTTTAGCCAAAGATTAAAGCCCGACCCGTAACTGAGAGTGTCATTCAAACCGGCTCGGGCCTCGGCGCTTTCATCATCCTGTCATTAGCCGTAAGACGACAGAGCAGCGGCGCGGATGAGAGCGGCCCGTGATTGACATCATGCTTGACGGGTAAATACGCTGGCTTAATCAAGTGATCGTGCCATCGCGGGCCCCTGTCACGTTTCCGAGATCACCCGCCACATTCTGTCAATAGCCACAAAGGCTTTTGTCATTCCATGACCGTATCTTCAAATCAGATTCGCCGCACACGTTTCCTTTGATTCTCACTCACTGGACAAAGCTCTGAGAGCGTGGCCGTGCGTCTCTGTTTTCTTGCCGAGTGTTTTACTCTGTGACAAAAGGAAAGTCATCTCGTTTGATGGGGCTTTTGTCCTTTCAGACGCAACATTGATTATTTTTCTCAGTCTGCCTTAGACTTTGTCGGGTTCAATCAGAATCGCACAGGTCTCGGTCTTTCAGAGCTTTCTAAAATCTCACGATTGAATCTGATCTGCTATGGCTGTCTAATGAATTGAATATTCAGATATGTGTGCAATTATTTTATGATCAAGCAACATTTAAACTTCTGAAAAAAAAAAAACTTCAAAAGTTTTAAAAAGGGGTCAATATGTATTTCTTTTAATCTCAGAGTTAATGAAAATAGCCTTTGTCAACAAGACAGGCTATTTGTAATATTCACATTAAAATAGTTTAGTATAAATGTGTAGGTAATTTTTTTTATGTAACTATTAATTGTTATATTGATGCATATAATGCAAAATTGATGCATAGTTTTAAACTTTTAGCAGAAACAGTAAAGGCATTGCATTATACCAGACCCATTTGGATCAGCACCACAGAGCTTAATGGCTCCAAAGCTATTTAATTCTTCCTCCTCCCTATTTTGTTGTTGTTTTCTTCCCCCCCCCATCCATTTTCCCGTCAAATATTTGTTCTTTCCTCTGTAACACATTAAACGAGGTTGCCAGACCTTCAATCTCATTAGGAGGGAAGCCCAACTTTGATTTTCTTTATTAGGAAACGTTATCGTGTTTGAGGCAGGCTGGCAGAGTGACTTAAAGTGTGGACTCATTAAAAAATTCAATTAAACTCTCTCTCCTCCGTCCGCATCTAGCTCTCCTATAATGGCATTAGTTCTCATCAGCGAAGGTTGCCAGGTTGACACATGCATAATTCAGATATTCAGTGCGTCAAAGGTGCAAGGAAAAAGAGTTTGTTTTTTTTATTCCTGATAGCAAACGGAATTAGATATCATTCTGAAAATAGCATCAAACTCATCAAACTTTGCCTGGCAACCTGCTCCAGTTCTGCCAGATATACACATCCAAACACATAATTGAGCTGTTGATTCTGTCATTAGAAATTCACAAAGGTTTAAGTAAGTTATTAAGTTAAGTTACCCTTTTAAAACAATATTCCTGGTTCGATACAAGTTAAGGTCTATTAACAGCATAAGATCAGTTGAAAGAGTTTCACTTATTCTATTTGAGCACATTTGACATCTTAATATCAGTTAATTCTTCACCTGCTGACCTCACCTGTTTGTTTTAGCGTGCTTAAATGCGCTCAAAATGAAGCATCAGAATATGGACGTTTTTTTCCAGTATGGAATACTTAATTAAAAAGGTAATTTTGACTTTTTTTTCCACTATTTATTTTACATTTGTTTACATCACGCAATTTTGACTCCTTGTCTCAGAATTCTGACTTTTGTCTTGGAATTATGATTTTGTCTTGGAATTCTGAGTTTACATCTTGGAATTTTGACTTTTTGTCTTGGAATTCTGAGTTTGCATCTCGGAATTCCGACTATTTGTCTTGGAATTCTGAGTTCATATTTAGGAATTCTGATCTTTTGTCTTGGAATTCTGAGTTCACATCTTGGAATTTTGACTTTTTGTCTTGGAATTCTGAGTTTGCATCTCGGAATTCTGACTATTTGTCTTGGAATTCTGAGTTTATATTTAGGAATTCTGATCTTTTGTCTTGGAATTCTGAGTTTACTTCTCGGAATTCCAACTTTCTGGCTTGGAATTCTGAGTTTACATCTCACAATTCTGACTTTTTGTCTTGAAATTCTGAGTTTGCATCTCGGAATTCCGACTATTTGTATTGGAATTCTGAGTTTACATTTAGGAATTCTGACTTTTTGTCTTGGAATTCTAAGTTTGCATCTCGGAATTCTGACTTTTTTTCTTCTTCTTCTCGGAATTCTGAGTTTACATCTTGGAATTCTGACTTTTTGTCTTGTGAGTTTAAATCTCACGATTCTAATTTTTTTCTCAGAATTCTAAGTTTACATCTCACAATTCCTTTTTTCACAACAGAATAAAAACTAAATAAAGGTAATTGTGACTTTTTCTTACAATTGCGACTTTTTCTCACAATTGCAAGTTTATATATAACAATTTTGGCTTTACTCTCAGAATTGTGTTTACATCTTGCAATTGCAAGTTAACAACTGACAATTCTAATTTGTGATGAAAAATGTATTTTTTTTATTCTGTGGAAGAAACAAGCTTCCATATTAAAGAGACTATGATGTTTGACTCTATCCATCATCTTTCTATTTCTTTGTTCCTCAAAGAGAACAGCCGTCTGTGTCTGAAGGGTTCCTTCCTCCGCTGCGATTGACAGCTGCAGTATCTGTATGCAGTCCATGCGTCTCTCCATGCTAAACGTGTGCATTAATGGCGAGAAACTAACTAAAAGTATTGATGATACTAACTGAATTACATTAGTGTGACAGTAGTTCATCTGTTTCCAGAACAGTCGAGCTGCAGGATAAAATGCTGCATTGTTTATTTCTCATATATTGCCGATACAGCCGAGTGGTTAGTCGAGCTGCAGTAATAATCAAACACGCTCTCCTAAACTGTTCCCTCTCTCTCTCTGTCATATATAGCACAGGGGAGTCTGATTCATTTCAGCACACTGGCTCATTTGAATGGTTTATATATATGAACCAGATCCAAAAAAACTAAAGTGATTCATTTGAGTCTCTGTGCAGCATTTTATTTTCTATTTTGTAGTTACAACCTGCTGTTCATCTCTATTTTGGTTTAGTTTATTGTACAAAACTAATTTTTGTTTGCCAAACTACAAGCTAATCATGATTTAAATTCACAGTTTCTGTCATGAAGATGTTCTTTTAAAAGCATTAAATTGTAAAATAAGCTGTTTTCAACATTGATAATAATAGAAATGTTTCTTGAGCATCAAATCATCATATTAGAATGATTTCTGAAGGATCATGTGACACTGAAGACTGAAGTAATGATGCTGACAATTCAGCTTTGATCACTGGAATAAATTACACTTTACTATATATATATAGCAAACAGCTATTTTAAATTGAAATATTTTTTCACAATATTATTTTACTGTATTTTTAATTAAATAAATGCAGACTTGGTGAGCAGAAGAAACTCATAGAGAGAGAGAGAGAAGAGAGAGAGAGAATTTACAGCGGCAGCACATGGATTTCTGCTTATGGACTCAAATCATTTTCAAACTTGAACCATCCTTCAAGATTTCTCGACAGAAGGAGGACAGCACAGGAGAGCGTTTGATTATTGCTTCAGCTTAAGCCTAAAATATGTCCATATTTATCAGCACAAGGTTAAAGTTTAATCAACCCATTAACGGAAATCCTCAAGGGGTCAAACATTCCCCGAAACCATCTTTATTACTTACTGACCCACAAAACCTGTTAGGAACTATCAGCAGCAAACACTCTCCACCCTGCGAAGCCTCGAGCGAAACCTCGAAAAAAAAAACACCCAACCCATAAACAGCTCAAACCGTCTCAGTGACCCGGCGTGCTCGCTCAAATTAAACACCCAGCTGTCTAGAGACTTGCTGTTTCCTTTTCTCACAAACATAAAAAGGAGATGTTACAGAGGTTAAACTCTAATAAAAAGCTTTGCTTTTCTCCAAGTGATGCAACACGCTGTAAACTCTTGGCTTTGAGGGTCTTTGGTTTTCTGGCACTTTTACAATGCACTCAAGAGCTCGAGCGACGGGGGGACGGGCTCTTCAGTCCCGTGTCTTCACAGCGAGCTGCGAGGGGGAATTAGTTCTATGCAAATGTTGCCGTGTTCCCTCAATAAAAAGGAAACCACTGAGCAGGCAAATCTACAGTCTATAAAGTGCACTCAGGCAGAACGAGGAAACCTGCCATGAAGTTAATAAGACTTGTGCTCTATTAAAATAAATAGACAACAATAAAAGCTCCATTCGCCACACCCCAGCAAACAAACCTTCAGCACAGCACTTTAAAGTGGCTGCAGAGAGACAGACCAAAATATTAAAGAAAAATGGCCCTATAAGACAGAAAAACAGTATAAAGAGAGGCACAAACAAGGGCAGCAGAGTATGAAAGGTGAAATTAAAATCTAGTTGGGCTGGCCAAGCGTTTGAGACTCCATTGGGAGATCAATCATTTATATCTGTTCTGGTTTCGGCCCGTGATGCTTAGCAACGGAGAGGCTGAGGGATTAGATCGGGACATGAGAAAACAGCGCTGACATTTACAGGTAGATCATATGGCCGTCGTAGAATGAGACAACACACAGAACCGATCTGAACACTGATGAAGCACAAAGCAGAGCTGTAAATCTTTAAAGGGTCATGAATTGAGAAATCAACTTTTCCTTGAGCTTTTGATATAAGAGGTCATCGTACTATAAGAATATCCTGTAAGTTTCAGAACTGAAAACTTTCTTGTTATATATAGGTGCTATAGGTTGTTCATCACTGCAACCTTTCATGCCACAATCTAAATATAACGCTATAGATCTCAATGTAATGCAACACTTTTCACGATTAGTTAACCTTGAGAGCTGTAATAGTAAAAACATGTTATAAGTTTTCGAAAGAGTAATACTTAGCTATTTCATATGCAAAGATGTCAGCCAATCACAGCAGTAGGCGTTTACAATGAAGTTTCACAGCAGACACGCCCCTTAAAACAGAGCGTTCAAATCAGAGGCTAAAATCAGGGAAGGAAAAATGCCTTTTATTTCTAAATTATGACAAATTTTTATGTGAAATTCATACTAACAGTATAAGTGCACCACAGGAAACATTATAAAACAATAAAGCAACACAGTTCATGACCTATTTAAGAAATTTTATCAGTTTAAGAAATAAACATGCATTATTCAGTCAAAGATGTTTAGAATGATGTACTGAAGTAAAGCATACTGCATAGTATATACTGTCTAAATCATACAATAATGTTTTTATGTTTTATTCAGTGAGTGAGGTATAGTCATCATCTTATAACTAGCTCTGCTTATTTTGCATATAATTAGACAGACAGACAGACCATAGATAGATAGATAGACAGATTCATTCAGCTCTCTTGTGAGTCTGGTAGGAATGTTAAAGTTCATGGATGGAGAAGCAGAAGTCCAGAGGAGGATGAATTTTCTGTGTTTCAGTGGCACCAGCGGTCTATTTGTCATCCTGAGCGCCCAAAGCGAGGCTCAAACCCCAGAGGTTCTGAACGAAAGCACAGAGAATGAATAACAGGTGTGGGCCGGGCAAGAGCGGTAAATATCTGAAGCCGAGAGGCCGAGCAATAACCGCAAACCTGCAGGAAGATGAATCATCCGCAGAGACACTGGTCTGATCTGTGCTCATGGACCACAAACCCGTGCTAGATAACAATTTGTGCATGACAGGCTGACAAAATCATCAGAAAGATTTATTTTATTGGAAGAAAAATGGAGAACAACAGGCTATCAGCAGTCTATCATCTAAAATCAGGATGGCTGATGTGAAGTGTGATTTCAAGGTGACTATTGTTCATTTCCTTCAGTAGCGGCCATTAATGATAAAATAGTTGACGGAAGTGAGCCAATAAGAACTATTACAAACTAAAATGCCATGAAATCTAATTTACATACAATAAAGACCTCATTTACATCCAAATGGTAATTAATGTTTGCAGTTTTTGCAGAATATAAAATACATAAATCATCAGGATTGAGTTAGATTGACTGAATAGAAGGTGTTTGCATGAATACATATTTATCATATTTTCTGTTGAGTTCAGCATGTGATGTTCAGCAAAAAAAGACTTATAAGCTGAAGCAGCAATGCTTAAACAAGCCGTAATCTTCATGGACGACAGGATTCAGGACCTGAAAAAGAAACATGCTACTTAAACTTCTGATAGTTATCATTCTACGGAATTTTTTCCACTAAAATGTTGTTAAAAGATGTGCAAAAGTTGCAACTTTTAAGAAGAGTTTATGGATTTGTTATGGATTTTATATATAATATTAGGTTAAGGGTTATCATAAACTAAAATTAAAACCATAACAAATATTTTCATAAATTAAAATAAATAAATGTTGACTAAAATAAAATATTAAAAATCTTATATATGAAAACTTACATTAATTCAGCCAGTTGTGAAGCAACATTTATAATTTTCATTTAGTTTAACTCTAATTACTTACCTAAAAATGAAATAAAAATTAATTAAATCTAT
>RJVU01050255.1:396617-419774 GCA_003731715.1 Anabarilius grahami | reverse complement strand
TTTTATATGCAATATGCTAGTTCAATAGTATATAACAATTAGTTCAAACTTTGGCCTGTGGAGGGCAGTAATACACTTAGCAGTTTCTACACTGCTGGAATTCTAATAGAGAAGAAGAAGAGAGCTAGTTCAAGATGAGCATTTAAGGTTAAAACACATAATTTTCAATTTTTTTTCAGAAAATGAGCGATGGTTTCACTAGATAAGACCCTTATTTCTCATCTGGGATCGTGTAGAACAATTTGAAGCTGCAGTGAAACTAATTTTGACCTTCAACTGTTTGGTGCCCATTCAAGTCTACTATATGGAGAAAAATCCTGGAATGTTTTCATCAAAAACTTTAATTAATTTTCGACTGAAGAAAGAAAGACATGGACATCTTGGATGACATGGGGGTGAGTAAATTATCAGGAAAAGTTTATTTAAAAGTGGACTAATCCTTTAATATTTGTCTCACACAATATAAATATGCAGCTGTCTTTAACACTGCAGCTCATATGACTTGATATCAGATAGCAATAAAATAAACAACATTCTTACCTTTTCTGAAGATGTGAGTAGTGTTTTTCCATGCAAAACTCACCGGCATGATGCTTTGACATTGTAGGTGGTTGTCAAGGCGTTGCTATGTGGATGTTAAGTATTTACATAAGTATTTGCTATTGGGAAAGGAAAAAATAAAGTTAATTTAAGATCGATAGAATTTTTACAGTGTCCAATTATTTAAATTTGAAAACAATTAATTTTGTTGTCTTTATAATATTGCATGTAATATTTGTCTTACAATATAAATATGCAGCTGCCTCTATATTTTCCAGGCCAAAATATATGCAAATGAAATGAATGGCATTTGCATTAATTGCTAAATAGTGTTATGTAGGATGTATTGAACGAAAGAAAATTTGTCCGTGGGTGAACTGACCCACATTCAACTCTTCTTGATGAGCCAGAGGACAATCAGGACAGACAGCCGGTGCTAGATTTTATCTACGGAAAGTGATATGGATTGAAAATTTCAGGGTGGCAAAACCCTTGGGCAGAGACGGAGCCGCATGTTTATCATAACACTCTGCCAAAATGAGTGACGTCTCTCTCGAGCGTTCACACTGCAGACACAGCAGTCGGGTGTGATAACGCTGCGATGGTTATCAGAGCACTTTACTGGCCACGACTTTGAAGAGCCACTTCGAGACAGAGATACCGGGTCCTCGTGAGGGGTAGAGAATCACTCTGGACGGATCCCATTACCTGTGGCTCGGTAATCCAAACCTCACCGTACGCTAAATAAAGCCTCTCAGATCAGGAGGTTAACCCCATCACCTATAGGAGCAGAGATTACAGCTGTCAGGGTGTCTGTATGGAAACTGTTTAATACCAATGACTTCATATCTGATAGCTAAAATGTCACAGTTAATGCAATGACATCGATAAACTAGATTTTTAACTTTTCTGAAGATGCTATGCAGTTGCTAAGAGGTCATTTATAATGTAACAAAAGATTTCTATTTCAAATAAATGCTGTTCTTTTGAACTTTATATTCATCAAATAATCCTGAAAACAAAAATGAATCACGGTTTCCGTAAAAATATGAAAAAATATAATAATAATCATAAATGTTTCTAGTAATTTTTACAGTATTTTTGATCAAATAAATGCAACTTTGGGTGAGCAGAAACCAGTCACGCTCTTCTTCTGAGGTAAATTCTTCAACCGCGTCTCAAAACTATGTAAAGTACATGAATCTGACTAAGCTTGATGCGTCTTTTTTCGAGTTGACTCTGTTTACATGTATCGCCTCAGAATTTGCCTTTGAACGGTATGCTCTTTCCATGGGCGTGGCCGCATTAGCGGATAATGAGGTGACTCGCGAACGACTGACATCTCTCTTTTTTCAAACAGATTTCATAAACAGAGAATATTTGTTTTACATGATTTAAAACCTGACATTTCAACATTTCTTTAGACATATGTCTCATGTCATAAAATTAGACACTTAACAGTTTTGAATGATACACTTATCAGTATGATCAAAATTGATGAAGTACTTTGACACTGATAAGAAAAAAAATTCTCATTTATTTAGATGTTTTGGTAACACTTCACGATAAGGTTCCATAAGTTAACATGAGCAAAAATTAACAATATATCTAAAGCCTTTATTAATCTTAGTTACTGCTAATTTGGTAACACTTTATTTTACAGTGTCCTTGTTACACATGTTACATGTAGTCACTATACACACTAAAAAATAATGTGTTGGCTCTGCAAATAAATAAATAACACAATAGTTTGCATCACTTTTTCTTGAGTTATGACAACTTTGAGTGAATTTGTTCAACCAACAAGCTACATTGAGTTAGAGGAACTTAATAATTTGTAGCAGAAACTGAAATTGTTAAGTTGATTACTCAAAAAATTAAGTCAAGTTGTAGCCCTGAAGCCAATTAATCATATTCATTTCAGTTCAAATCCACAGCTATCATAGCACATGCTAACTTATTTAACATGTATATTTAATGAACAAGATATTACTTGTCACTGGCATTAGCACAGTCATCGCTTATAAAGCCAATAGTGTTTACCTTCATGTATCTACTCTTCAGAACAATAACTTCAACATTACAGAAACTCTTTTAAATGTCAAACATAACAGCATTAAACACTAACAGGTCTTTCCCTTCACTAAAAACAAATAAATTAACACTTAATTTCAACATTTATTCTCCTTATCCAGTCCTATCCACTGCCTAATTTCTGAAGTTCTGAAGACAATTTCATTGTTACTACAACCTAATTATTATATATTTTTTTTAAAAAAGGCAATTAACACAGAAATTTGAGTTTAAATTACAGACGATATTAAGTTGATGTAATGATCAACATTATTATGTCAACAGAACTTAACAAATTTATGTTTGCAACTTAAATTAGAATAAATTAGAATTTTTAACTTGCAAAATGCATTTATTTAAGTTGTGGTAATCCTAATCCTAAACCTAACCCTATAGTAAGTACATGTAGTTAATTATTCTTACTCAGTACTTAAATATATAATTACACTGTAACAAGGACACCTTAAAATAAAGTGTAACCAATAACTTCAAAATTTACTAATACATTATTAACATCAAAAGTTGTATTTGTTAATATTGTATAATGGACCTGAACTAACACGAACCAATATTAACAAAGATAAATAAATACTTATTGCTCATTGTTAGTTAATGCATTAACTAATATCAACGAATGGTGCTAATTAAAGTGTTACTGATATTTTTACTGGAAAACAAGACAAAAGTATAGATTCATTGAGCAGTGTGTGCCTCTCACGTTGGGTTGGTGAAGTTAGTCTGATCACTCAATGAGCCAAACTGACGTACAAACCGTGTTCACGGAGCGCCGAGACCAGATGTCAGTCCTGATCCCTGACTTTGCCTCTCTAAAACCCTGGCCATCTGCTCCACAACAGTCAATATTGATCCAAGTGGGACAGAGACAGAACTTTGCACACTTGATGCTTAAATTAGGACTATTTTTGCCTTCGTTTACGGGCAATGGAGACGTGATTCAAACGAGCAGCCTGCATAGTTGAGCAAAGCCCCAACCCTCTGCTGCTGGGAAAACGCTCATCAGCACACCCAATCCCAATGCAGGGAAAGCATCTTAACGCAAGATCTCACCGAGTTTGTGCAGCCAAATTGGTCGTTTGGTTCATGCTGAATGACTCATCGTGTGAATCGTGAGCTTACAGAGAAACTCAACCAGAAAACACAAGTGCAGAGCGGCCGTCGAGCTCTGGAGGCCTGATGGAAATGGATTTACGGAGGATATTTTTAACAGACCAGCTCGATTTTTCTGCCATGTGACTCTGCTTCACATTTACTTTAGATTTCCAACTGTTTTTCCAAAGGATTGTTCTTCCAAAAATGGCAAATCTCCGGTCTGACAGTGTGGTCTATATTAAGCTAAAACGTGTCATGTTTGTGCCATGAGCTTCAATAATGACTTTATTCCTAAAAACTTCAGAAATTTCACATGACGCATTTTAGTTTTAAGGTAATATTTCACAAACTTTTGATAGCTTACACCGTTTTGTAAGCATCTTCATTCAAGTTTTCACTTTCACAAAGTTTGCACACAATGTTTCAATCTAAAAACAAACATTTGAAAGAAAATGTGATTGGTGGTCGTACAAAACTCAGGCATTGCTATGCATTTGCTAAAATATTTAGGCCAAAATTTAAGATGTATGTATTTGAATTGCATATAAAATTTCCATCCATTTGAATTATATAGTTTTTGTCATGCTTCAATAACTGAAACTGGTAAGAAACAAGTAAGTTTATGTTATGTATAACTGACAAATATTCATTACATTTTATAATTCAAAATCCAAATGGAAGGAAATTTTATATGCAATAAATCTAGGTCTAAATATTTGGTGTTCTGGGTGGTTATTAATCAAAAGAACCCACACTGCAAAATAATATAAACTTATATATGATGTATTTGTATATTTGTCTTGTTTTTCAGTATCTAAACATCCTTAGAACAAGTTATATTCACCTGATAAGCACCACTGAATAAGACATTAATACTTCTTTTTGGAAAATCAATCTTTTTGTCCTTAGACACTTAAAGTCTTTTATAGCAAAATTTACTTCAAATTAGTCTTTCTTGACTTGTTGTCCAGTGAAAATATCTTAAAATCCTTAAAACAAGATCAGTTTATTTGAGAAGCAACACTGCATGAGTTATTAGGTTTTGATAGATTTTTAATATGTGCATTTTCATTTATTTTATGTATAAACAAGTTAAAAACAAGTGACAAAATCTGTCATTGCAGTATGACAAAATACAAACGTATTAAAGATAAATGTCGTGACATCTAATGCAGTGTTGCTTCTCAAGTAAACTGATTTTGTTTTGAGGATTTTCTGATTTTTACTATTTTAACTAAACACTTTAGACACCCTGAGTTTGCGAACGTGTGTGTGCTTTACCTTTACAGAGGCTTCAGAACATGTTTAGAAAGTTTGCATGGGAACTTATCCTCGTACTCATCCGTGTTGGAGTCCAACCTGATCCTGAACAAGTCATGAAATATAGCTGGACTTGTGCGAGAAAACAGGAAGCAGCTCCTGGCTGTGCAGTTCAGCATGTCATTGAATATGGCAATGTTAATGTATTTGGTCTTGGTGGACAAGATCCAACGCATTCTCACGGCCAATTCGTATGTATTTTACAAGGTGGCTAATTCATATGAATTCGTACGTTTTGTCTAAACCCCAGTGACGGGTAGGTTTAGGGGCGGGGTTGGGGTAGGAATTCACACGCATTTGGCAACTCGTAAAATGCGTACGATTTAGCAAAAATCATACGAATTCGTATGAGTGAGGTTGTGTGAATTCATACGAATTAGCCTCCTTGTAAAATACGTACGAATTGCCATGAGATCGGTTTGAATAGATATGCTGCTGCTGTAGAGCAAGTATGTACCGGCTACTGCTAACAGATACACAGACACACTGCTGTGATCATGTAAGATATGCTGCTGCTGCTGCATAAATAGACATACATTAATCCCGTAGCAGATCTAGGCAGGTGGAGCTGGGGAGGTGGAGGGGTTCAGAGGAACTCTGATAGCACTGCAGGACTAGCTTACAGCAAACACTGAACCAGACTATTTAAATGTTGAGCAAGCAATCTCATTGGCTGCTGGATCAGCAGAAGCCAATCAGCTTGTGCCATGTGGTAATGATGCGATTGCTTAGATTGCAATAAATCTGCGGCATATATATAGATAGATAGATAGATAGATAGATAGATAGATAGATAGATAGATAGATAGATAGATAGATAGATATGCTACTGGACATGGCTTGCTTGTAAAGAGAATTGCAGTGCTCAGTTTATCTGGGCCACACGTCCCTGTGGAAAACCAAAATCAAAATCTGCATGTCGATGAAAATGAAAATAAAGTGCCCCTTTTTAGATGTCCTCTCCAGTGTTGAGGACCCTTCAAGGGAGAACATATGGAGAACATATTAATTGAAATCTCACAAATTCACATTTGAATGTTTCTTGTGTCAAGAACAAGATGATGTATAATACAGTACAGATACAATAATTTGGTGAAGGATTTATTTATTTTTCACTCAAATTGCAAAAATTTCACAAATAATCACGAAGAAACAGCAAGTAACGCATTAAATTAAAGCTGACATTTTGAAGTAGAAAGAATGAAATAGTAAATAAATATAGTAAATAAATGCTTGACTAGCAAAACATCTTCTATGAAATACTGATTTGATCAATTGTAATTTCATCGATACACAACTACTTTTGAATGGCTGTCAGTGGAGAAAGATGCTTTTTATGTCCAGATGGTGTAGTTATGCTAACCAGACAAACCTTGACCTCCTTTGTCAGAAACATCTCCTAAACACCTTAAATGCATTTTTAATATATTCATTGACAATTTTGTCATAATTTACTCATCCTCATGACAACCCGTATGGCATCATTTCTTCTGTGAAAAACAAAAGAGTATGTATCATATGGCTCTTTTCCAAATGAATGCTGTTAAACATCCATAAAATAACAAACAAATACCATATAAGTATAAGAAAAGAAAGTAGTTCACATGATATTCAAATTCTTATGAAGTCATATGATGTGTGGAAACATCAAAACAACTGAAATCTAAGTTGTTATTGAATTTAGTTTCCTCCTCCGCTGCAGCTCTCTAATGTTAAATTTGGGTCTGTTCCTCACACTGCTGTCGTATGACTTCAGAAACCCTGGAAGTAAGTGAAGAAACCAGAAGGGCGCTGTGATGTACTCTGATGAGATGCTATACATTCATGTTTACACCAGAGAGCGTGTTCTTCACAGCATCAAAGCAGGTCTGTGTTTTCAAGAGGTCTTTGTTTCTACATGAGGCTAAATGATTGTGAGACCGTGAGCTCGACAGTTACACAACAAAGAAAGCTGTCGCATTTGCATAGTAATATCCTTTTTTACAAATGTTGACACAAGAACGTTGTCCTTCAGGAAATATTAGTTGCCGAGCTCCGCTTGAAGGCGATCTCTTGAAGTTTTGTGCTAATGCAGTAGCACTAACAAAAGACACTTGAAGCCCCAAACCAGAACATCATCTTCAAAGAGAAACCCATCCTCGTCCTGTCTCTCAAAGTCATGACAAAGGCAGTGCAAATCTCATGGCGTTTTTTACACGTACTGAAGAGAGTGTGAGTGATGTTTGTGCATGTAAAAGTCACTGCTGAGATTTTTTACTGGTCAAGAGTCCAGCTTCAAGTGTCTGTCATATATATCCACCATGAGAGTGCAACACGTTTTTGCAATGCATTATGAATGCCGATGTGACATTTAGTAACACAGCAATGCACAAAATTGTGTAGCTAGACGTGTTAGAGTTCAGGCCTCAGTATGAGCAATAATAACAGCCTTAGCAAGCACCGCTGATTATTTCAAATGCTTTTGACAAAACGTTTAATGAAGGTGTGCAGAATTAGAGGTAGCACTTAGCATTCAAATGATAACGTGTATTTGAGTTCAGAAGGGCAGAGAGAAGCAGATAAGAGGCTTTGACTGCGGCCTGCGCAGCACTTACATTAATAAACAATGAGAGGCGCTTGGATTTCAGCTCAAGTACATTCAGCCCCAAAGTTTTAGCAGAACACAGTCATGAGAGGCCTGAGAAACAATAGGACTGGAAGAACAGGGTACAGTCAGAATGCTTTAGTGTTGTTTGGCATGTATTAAATATGCAAAAAGAAAAAAATGCATGAGGACTGAATATCCATTCACCCTGAACATCCTCTACTGAAAAATTCCTGCTTAAAAACGACAGAAAACAGACAATCATGTAAATATTTCATGATTTTGGGTTTGAGACTTTTTCTGTGTAATCATATTTAGGATTTTTACTTGAAGGCCAATAAAATGGACAAATACTTCCCAAACTATATAAAAAAAGGAAATAAAATAAAATATCCTGGCAGCTGCGGTTGCCAGAAATTCACAGTAAAAAATACAGTGACAATGTTTCAGGTTTTACAGGATGGCATATTGGTGTCTATTTTTAGGATCCAAGCCCTGAAAGGGTGAAGGCCCTGTTGTTTTCCTTAGGTAAATAGTTTTTTTGTTTGTTTGTTTTGTTTTTTGCCTTTCTGGAAATTTTGGGTCTCTTAACATGCTCAAAAACTCTTCTTCAGAATAATGTCAAGACACCGCAGATGCACACATGTGAAAGGATTCTTGACATCTTGAATACTGTTGTCATGGCGATGCATTAAACTTTAACATTCTTTAGGGGGGTTTCTGAGGCAATTAGCATGCTTCAGATTGCATGAAACTCGACACACACATCAGAGTTGCCAGCCAAAAGACATGGACAAAGCCTTTGAAATGGGCATGGAGGAGGGGCTCTATAGCGGCACCTTTAGTCTAAAGTTGGGGGTTAGTTTTACCTACAGTCACCAAACTTGGTACATATATTGCTCTCATCGAGCCAGACAACTTTCTAATTTACAGTCATTAGCTCCGACCAACAGGAAGTCAGATATTTTTGTTTGAATGTGGATTTTTTTGAACCAAGCTCTCAATTTTTAACTACTGCTACAAAGGCCGTCATACAATTCACACCAAATTTTTCAACATGAAAATAAAGACATTAATGATGCTACGTTGTGGACGGATATTGGATATCTCAAACAGTTTGGCCGTGGCGAGACAATGTATTTATGGTGAAGAAAGGGAAACCGGAAGTGTGTTATAACTTAAAATGCTTTGAAATCGACCTCTTATTTTTACCCAATTTGCTTCAAACTTTGTCAGAATAATGCCAAGACATGGCAGATGTAGACCTGTGAAAGGATTCTTGATATCTTAAATACTGTTGCCATGGAAACACATCAAACTTTTATAATATTCTTAGATGTTTTTGAGACTCTTGTACAATAGAAAGCCACACAATGAATCAGAGTTTATTGTAAATGCAATATTGTAATATTCTAAGTCCATAAAACATGGTTAATAATGCTCAAATATAGACAGTGCACACAAAACAGTTGTCACGATCATTACTGGGAGTGTCTGTGTCTGCCACCAGAGGGTACTCCAACCCTGACTGTTTACATCCTGGACTTTGGTTTTCATCCCACAAACTACATTACCCATAACCCACCTCCTGGACTCATTATCCTTGTTTCATTGAACCCAGCTGTTTTGTGTTTGTTCAATCAGTGTCTGTCTATTTATACCTGGTTTGTCTCTGCTTTTGTCATGGTGTCTTCATTCATGTTTCCCAAGTCTCTGTTTCGGTTTGCTTGGTGTTTTGTTCCTGTCTTTGTTTTGTTTGGATTGTCTCCCTGGATTTTTGACTATTGACTGGTTCATGGATTATGTTTCTGGATTTCCCCAATAAATACCTGCAATTGGACCTACCCTGTTTGTCTTTGTGTGTGCCGTGACAACAGTGCAGTCAAAACACCATCATGAAATTGTGTTTTGTTGTGTTGACATGAATTTTTTGTGAAAATTATCAAAAACGCTGGCGGTGGTTGGCAACTTTAAAAAAAAAAACACTGGCGGGGAAAGAGTTAATAACTTCTGATAACATAAATGAGAAGAAACAAAAATATATTCATATTTGATGCATCACGCACTGACTTCTGGGAATGTCCTTTTACTGGTTTTCACTGTAAACTATATGGTAATTAATTCACAGTATTTTACAGTAAAAGTATAATGAAAAAATCATGTTTTTTGGTGTCCTGTCTCCATTTTACAGCATGAAAACAGCCCACAAATACATTGGTAAAATGCCAATGTTTCAGCTATTATAGGAATGGCCTTTAAGCTTTTGAATGATTCCTAATTTATTATGATTACTAATATAAGTGATGGGGAAAAAATCTATAAATAGTTTGCCAAGTGTCCCCCTATCAGGACACTGACAGTTAACAGGCTATAATATTAATACAAAGTTGTAATTATATACAGTATATTCACAGTTTGTGAAAATGTAAGTATTAAATATAACTAGAAAATGTTAAAATATGTTAAAAACCATTTTATTTATCATATGTTATTTTTTATAAAGCCATAATTGTATTATAATATAATACTGTTATGATCTCTTTGCTATTTGCAATCGTTACTGTATTTTTCATAGTGTTATTTTTGGTGAATTGTACACTCTAGAAAATGCTGTGTTAAAAACAACCCAAGTTGGGTTGAAAATGGACAAACCCAGCGGTTGGGTTGTTTTAATCCAGTGATTGGGTTGTTTTGACCCAGCGATTGGGTTAAATGTTTGCCCAATGTGCTGGGCAGTTTTATTTAACTCAACTATTGTTTAAAAAAGACTATATGTCTGGCTTAAAATTAACCCAAAATATGTTGGAAATTAAAAATCAGACACATAATTACTAGAGGAAACAATAATATTTAAAAGGTGAACATTTATTAATAAGCAATTTAATAAATGTTTATTGTTTAATTATTATGCATTAAACTTATTAATAAATGTTAATTTCCAACATATTTTAGGTTCATTATTAAGCAACAATAAAGTCATTTTTAACAATAGCTAAATAAAACTCCCCAGCAGGTTGGGCAAACATTTATCCCAATCGCTGTGTCAAAACAACCCAATTGTTGGTTCAAAACAACCCATTCGCTGGGTTAAAAAAACAAATAATCGCTGGGTTTGTCTATTTTTAACCCAACTTGGGTTGTTTTTAACCCAGCATTTTTTTTTAGAGTGCGTTAAAACCAGTCAGGGTCAGTTTGATCCACAAAATCATAGTAATTATAATTAAAATAATAGTATATGGAACCCACAAAAATTAATAACCTAAACATACAACCATCCCTGCTTTTTAAGATGATAATCAGTGAGATTTCAAGAGCACCTTTACAACCACTTTACAACCAATGAGTTTTGCATGGCCACAAAATATAAATTTGAGTCTGACATCATCACGCGGTGGTGTCGTCTAACCCTATAAACACGCATCGATTCAGGCCATGTCATATATTGGGAAGCCCATAAAATCTTAAGCACATCTTTTCATTACGTGCTGCTGGTGTTTATGGGTAGTTAGCGGGCCGTGGGTGACTGCAGGGCAGAGCTGGCCTTTCTGTCTATGCCTTTCTGATGAGGTTAATGCTCTTCTAATGTGCTAATATGAGGGTGAGGATGTCCAATCATGAATTAATGCCACCCCAACACCCTCAGCAAGGACAGCAATCTCTTCTGCATCCGTTCTCACAATGTAATCTTTGCTATCGTGTGATAAATTAGGCCAGACAGTTCATGCGAAGTGCAGAGCCCAAAATAAAAGACTTCAAACCTCCCTGTTCAGAAAAAGAGAGGCTCGCATCCAGTGTAAAAGAGGTTATTTCTTATAAAAAAAGATACAAACTACTCTTCTAATGGGCTTTTAAGAGCTTCCAAAAGTGTTGATTCTGGTAAACAAAGTCTTGATGATGTTTTTGTGCTCTACTAGAACAGGTTTTCATGCTTGAATGTTTATTATTTTCCTCATAATCTCCATTGTTGCAGCTCCTCTCTTCCCAGTCTGTCAGTAACGCTCTGTTTAGTTCCTGTCTCTATGAAGCCCCTCCTTCTGAAAAGCACAATGTGCTCTGATTGGTCGGCTGGAGCAGTGTGTTGTGATTGGTGTTTGGGAAATGTCCCGCCCCTTACCATAACCGCCCATTTCAACACACTACTAACTAACTAACTCAAGCAGGCCCCGCCCCTTTATTCTGCATATTAATTATTTAAATGAGGAATATTGTAAAGAAAACTCAAGACTACAATGGAGGCATTTCAGTGATGTAAAAAAAGCTTAATAGGTTCTCTTTAAATACCAAAAAAATATTATTTTACACACACACACACACACACACACACACACACGCGCACACACACACACACATATATACATACATACACATTTTTTGACCCTGCAGTTAAAGCATCTGCCAGCTCTACCATGTTAAAAAGCAAATCTCAACTCCTTGGTTTCATATCATGATTAGACTTTGGTTTATTTTTGAGGTTCTGCATGAAAAAAAAAAATGTGTTTGAGTTTCTCTTTCAAAACACGAAGCAAAGTGTTGCGATGAAGAAGATGAGATTTTTGAGATGGTGCTTCTGTGGAAATGAAATGACATCTGGGAAAAAGAGAGAAACTTCCCGCTGTGTTTTCTGATATCTGTCTGGTCATGACTCCTCGCAGCACATGAAACAAATTGACCGTAACAAGAAAATATTAATAGTCTAGTTTATGTCCTGGAAATTGTCAAATTTGCATAAATAGAAAATGTGTCCCGTTTATACGCCTCATACATACATTATATATACAGTATATATATATATACAAACACACACAAAGTGCAAACTGCACTTAAATATAGAAATAAGTAACCATAATTAACCACTAAATCCAAAGATTTTGAAATACTCATTACAGACATCACAGATTTCACCTGACAACAACCGACTGCCATTTTCCACCTCTCGTTTTTATATGAAGTTCAGTATTTCTCAGCATCACCGCTTGCTCTGCTGTCAACATTTGGGGACACCCTATAAATAAAAGAGAAAGAGCCACAGAGGGAGCGATCTGAACATGAATGTATGACCTCTGGTGAAATAAAGACATTTGTGTTGATGGCTGTTTGAAAATAGAAAACCCAAAGACAGTGAATAAAACTTAAGCAGCAAAGTTAGAATAAGCAAAGTCTTTCACAGCTGAGGAGTGCAGCAGAGGACGTTAATGCATGCTGACATCCTCCGGGACACTGTTTAGGTACGTCAGATCTCCTCTGGGACAAGACCAGCTGGACAGATCGATTGATTCTTGATTCTTTGCACGACACAAGACAGACAAACACCTCTGGGCCCCGTTAATGGATGTCTGTGTGCAAGGTTATTGACGTTTGTATTTATGCATTTACAACATGCTTTAAGTATTTTTTTTTAGCCTTTCTTTAACATAGAAAACATTAAACATAGAAAATAAGACAATAAAGACAATTAAGATCCAGTAATATTCAGCGAAATAATGTGTTGGGGTGGAATTAAAAAAAAAAAAAAAAAAAAANATGTGTTCCTTTCACATGTGGAAATAAAATGTAAAGGTCACGAATATACAAACATCTATGCCATTTTTAAATAATCATATCATTATCCTAACCATATGCATCAATCGCCATCTTAGCTGTATTATATCCTGTGAATTGAATTTAACTCTAAAAAAGTCTAAAACACACTGGAAATGCGTTTAAAGCCTTTGTTTCATTCACAGAATTATAGTGCTAGGTTTACTAAATTCATATTTAAGTAATAAAACGTCAGTGATATTTTTGATTTTGTTCATTTAAAGGGTTAGTTTACCCAAAAATGAAAATTCTGTCATTTATTACTCACCCTCATGTCGTTCCACACCCGTAAGACCTTCGTTCATCTTCAGAACACAAATTAAGATATTTTAGTTGAAATCCAATGGCTCAGTGAGGCCTGCATAGCCAGCAATGACATTTCCTCTCTCAAGATCCATAAATGTACTAAAAACATATTTAAATCAGTTCATGTGAGTACAGTGGTTCAATATTAATATTATAAAGCGACGAGAATATTTTGTGATGGCAGATTTCAAAGCACTGCTTCAGGAAGCTTCGGAGCGTTATGAATCAGTGTGTCGAATCATGATTCGGATCGCGTGTCAAACTGCTGAAATCACGTGACTTTGGCGCTCCGAACAGCAGATTCAATACACTGATTCATAACGCTCCGAAGCTTCATGAAGCAGTGTTTTGAAATCGGCCATCACTAAAGTCATTATTTAGGTTTTTTTGGCGCACCAAAAATATTCTTGTCACTTTATAATATTAATATTGAACCACTGTACTCACATGAACTGATTTAAATATGTTTTTAGTACATTAATGGATCTTGAGAGAGGAAATGTCATTGCTCCCTGTGGAGGCCTCACGGAGCCATCGGATTTCAACTAAAATGTCTTAATTTGTGTTCCGAAGATTAACGAAGGTCTTACGGGTGTGGAACGGCATGAGGGTGAGTAATAAATGACAGAATTTTCATTTTTGGGTGAACTAACCCTTTCATTTACTTAGAATGTGAAGTAATATTACCAAACAAAAATTTTGCATGGATTTGGGCTAATTTAAGTAAGCAATAAGGTACGAGAGGCTGTGCTGTATCATGAATAAGTCACGGTTGAAGGGCATTGTTAGGAGTTGTGGAGTGCCTGCAACCCCTTCAGCCGTGACTTATGAAGTGAAGTGACATGTGGTGAAGTGAAGTGACATGTGGCCAAGTATGGTGACCCATACTCGGAATTTGTGCTCTGCATTTAACCCATCCAAGTGCACACACACAGCAGTAAACACACACACCGTGAACACACACCCGGAGCAGTGGGCAGCCATTGCTGCGGCGCCCGGGGAGCAGTTGGGGGTACGGTGCCTTGCTCAAGGGTCTCATCTCAGTCGTGGTATTGAGGGTGGAGAGAGCGCTGGACATTCACTCCCCTCACCAACAATCCCTGCCGGACCTGAGACTCGAACCCATGACCTTTGGGTTACAAGTCCGACTCTCTATCCATTAGGCCACGACTGCCCCCTTATTCATGATACAGCACTATAATCTCGAGTACCTTATTGCTTTTATAAAACGGTTACCACACAATACAAATATTAAAGCCAAAAATATGTATCAATGCAACTTTCATAATGTAAACTTTCACTAAAGCCTTCCTTCCTCCGGAAAAAAATAGTCCCTGACCGTGAACAGCAACAGAAGTTACATAATTACGCCATTAGATGGCAGAAAAGACCGTCTTTATTCCATCTTTAGACCATCTTCAGTCAGTAGCAAAGACTTTTACATTGAAAAGACTGAACTGTTGTGAACACGGAACAAAACGCAAGTGACAAATGCTTTGACTAGCATTGTCAGTCATGGGAAAACCCCTTAAATGTTAAAAGGACAAGATATCGCAGCGGACATTTAAACAGATTTTTTATTATGAACATAGGACTGACCTGAAGGAAAATGTTAAATCTGAATGCAGGTAATAAACTCGCTCACAGCTATTGACCAATCAGAATCAAGGACAGGAACTAACCGTTTTATAATAAAACATATTTAAGTTGTATTGAAATAATAAGCTACTATTGCATTCTTTAAAGTGAAAAAAAAAATGTTGTTATTGAAGAAATAATACTGTTGTATTATGACTTATTTTATTATTATAAGTAGTCCATTTATTTTTTGTGCACTTGAATTGCCCATAGCAGATCTATACAGGTGGAGCTGGGGAAGGTGGAGGTTTTCTGAAAGCGTGCTGCAACTGCTACAGCAAATGCTGACCTTGTATTTGAAGGTTGAGCAGCGAGCTCATTGGCTACGGATACAGCAGGAACCAATCAGCTGTGCTTTATAGAGAATGATGTGATTGTGATCAGATTGAGTTAAGGACCTATCAGCCTGTGCCATCTAGAGTTTCATGATAGAACTTTGTATCTCTGTGGATGGTTTGAACGCCTGCGTCTCTTGAAATAATGAACACACTGACACGTCTCGGCACGTTTATTCCAGCGAGTCCTTGGCAGTTTTTTGCAGACGATGAAATGGGAAGCTTGAGCTGTGTGGCTTTTCCAGCACAACACACAGTTTCCTTTTCAAAGATGTGTCCTCTTGAAGAGGTAAAAAGCATGTCATTTAAAAAGATGAACCATACATGATCAGTGAGAAGGTGAATTCTTCAAAAAAAAGATGCTACAAGCATCCTTGACTCAAAAAGAGGAAAACAACTCGATGAGATGGTGAAAACACCAGCCATTAGAGAAACACGGTACAAAAATACTCACTGTATCTGTGGCTCTGAAATGAGTTTAATCACAGTATACTGAGCAAAGAAATCAAATGACAACTTACACAACAATAAAGGACACAAAATTGAGGTTTGTTCAGATTTCCAGCAGAACCACCAGAGTTGGGGTAACGCATTACAAGTAATCAGATTACTTTTTTCAAGTAGTAAACTATTGCTTTAATATAACTATCCCCAAAACACTAACATAAGCTGTAATATCACACAGAAATCTTTAGTTCTTGAGTCTCTAAAGCTCCAAAGACAAACAGTGCAGTTGTATCTGAACATCTTTCAGGCCACGGCAGAGAATTACAGGCCCAAAAATCATTCAAAACAAAATTCATCTATCATTGGAGATGAGAACTATTGAATTTCTATAAGAAAAAAAGACATAAAACCAGATTGCATCAGTCAGTTCACTTATTATTGCTGGGTTTATTATCACTCCTATCAAACTTCAAAAACAGCATTAATAATACCAAACTGAGCAAGTAAAATTAGTTTGATACCAAATGGTAGGTTATGAGTGAAGTACTACTGTACCATAGTATTCTTTCTATTCCTGCAGTGTGAAAACTTTCTGCATGCACATGACCTATACTACATTTGCATTAAACAACAAAACACACTGTGGACTACTGTATTCCCCACAGTGCAATGCTCCAGATGTTCAGTTTCCAGTTTGATTGAACAACATTTCAGACATTCCAACACAAAGATGGACTAAATATGAAAAATACTGAATATGTGATGTCATTTGCTGAATTAAGCAGTTAAACCTTAACGCAGTCAGAATCACATAACCGCAATGCAGCTCTAGTGTTTGATACTTTTGCATGGCATTATTTTATTTATTTACATTTAATGCAGAAATGTAAATGTTCACTCTCTACTTTAGAAAATAGTAACAAAAATAGCCTTAAAGATAAACTACATCCAGGGATCTGCACAAAATGGCTTTGATGACTATAAACCAGTGTTATTTTAGTATCAGTGAAAATAGTTTTTATTAATATTTTGAATTAGTTTTTTTATTTTTATTTTTTCATTTTAGTTCTTTTTTTTTTAATGTTTTTAAACTCGTTTTATTTTAGTGTCATTGATAATATTTTTATGAATATTTTGAATTAGTTTTTTTATTTTTATTTTTTCATTTTAGTTCTTTTTTTTTTTTTTTATGTTTTTAAACCAGTGTTATTTTAGTATCACTGAGAATAGTTCTTATTAATATTTTGAATCGGTTTTTATTTTTATATTTTCCATTTTCATTTTCATTTTAGTTAGTTTTAGTAATTTTGTTGTGTTTTTAAACATGTTATTTTAGTATCATTGAGGATTATTTTTATTAATATTTTAAATTAATCTTATTTTTGTATTTTCCATTTTCATTTAAGTTATATTAATTTTGTTGTGTTTTCAAACCTGTTATTTTAGTTTCATTGTGAATATTTTTTATTAGTATTTTAAATTAGCTTTTATTTTTATATTTTCATTTTAGTTAAAGTTTTAGTAATTATGTTGTTTTTGTCTTTTTATTAGTTTTTGTTTAATTAAAATGTCTATATATTTTCATTCACTTTCATTTTAGCAATT
This sequence comes from Anabarilius grahami, assembly GCA_003731715.1. Taxonomy (NCBI): domain Eukaryota; kingdom Metazoa; phylum Chordata; class Actinopteri; order Cypriniformes; family Xenocyprididae; genus Anabarilius; species Anabarilius grahami. Next base: position 402,239 of record RJVU01050255.1, on the reverse strand, counting down.
TTGTTTTGTTTTTAAATCCATGTTATTTTAGTATCATTGATATTTTTATTAATATTTTAAATTAGTTTTTATTTTCATATTTTACATTTACATTTTAGTTAGTTTTAGTAGTTTTGTTGTGTTTTTTAACATGTTATTTTAGTATCATTGAGAATATTTTTATTAATATTTTGAATTAGATTTTATTTTTGTATTTTCCATTTTCATTTTTGTTATAGTAATTTTGTTGTGTTTTCAAACCTGTTATTTTAGTTTCATTGAGAATATTTTTTATTAATATTTAAAATTAGTTTTTATTTTTATATTTTCATTTTGGTAATTTTGTTGTGTGTTTTTGACTTTTTATTTGATTTTTTTTAATTAAAATGTCTTTAAATTTTCATAAATTTTTATTTCAGTTTTAGTTTTTGTTATTTGAGTAAATCAAAGTAAAATGAGAAATGTTTCCCTTGGCAACTGACTGAAATAAAACAAGTGTATTATATATCTGCTGCAGACGTGTCGCACTCCACACTTGCATTTTACAAGTTAAGAGCGCATGCACCGTCTCTTTTAGAGCCAAAGTTTACCACTTTTACTGGGTGAAAAACCGAGGGAAGTGAATGTTGAATAATCCGCACACATATTCCCAGCACAGAATTATAATGGAAATGCTATTGACCTTGGGACTGAGGTCTATAAAACAAGATTATTAAAAATTTTCTGGAGCAGCAGCAGGGTGGCCGCCCTCGCAGATACCGAACAAACATGATAAAGTAAAAGACTTCTGCCCAAATACTCCCCTGACAGCCCGATGAATCAATAGAGGAAGGCGTTTATGCATCACGGCCTGTCGTGCTGATGTACCAATATCCCACATCACTACCTTTTACACAGAGAGAGCGGTGCACAGAGAGACAGCCGCGCACGAGGAGCGCAGGAGTAATTTAAAACGATCAATATCAGCCAGCCACTGACCCACAAAGTGAGGAGGTTGGCAAAGGTGGTTATTTTTAGCAAGAGCAAAGTTTTCCCTTCATAACCACGGTACTTCTGCCTCTCTCTAGAGAAGTGGGCTAAATTAACGGATGACCTCGCACCGCTGAAGGAAAGTTTAGCCGTGTGGCCTTAAGAAGGTCAGGCCAACAACTTTTCCCATAACTTTATATTTTGCATCTCTGGAGTCACAGGTCTGCTCTAATGCGCGCAGTGAATGAGTTTTCGCGTGTCCTCCCGCAAATCTGAAATTGTAATATGATCCTCATATGGTGAATGAATAATGAATGAATAATCAATTAGTCACACGCTCAGCTGGGCAGCAGAGCTCCTGATAATCGCTGAGGAATATTCTGGAGAAATCCTTCTTGGGTTATGAGTGACAGCAGAGATAAGTGGTGTTTAAAGAGAGATGGCTCGCCAAAAAATAAAGTCATCACCTTGTTAAAGAAGATACTTTTTCAGTAAACAAGACTTAATATCGTGTCATTTTCCTTCTCAAGTAAATCTAAAGGGAACCTATAATGCCCCTTTCACAAGATGTAATATAAGTCTCTGGTGTCTCCAGAATGTGTGTGTGAAGTTTCAGCTCAAAATACCCCACAGATCATTTATTATAGCTTGTCAAATTTGCCCCTATTTGGGTGTGAGCAAAAACACGCCGTTTTTGTGTGTGTCCCTTTAAATGCAAATGAGCTGCTGCTCCCGCCCCCTTTCCAGAAGAGGGCGGAGCTTTAACAGCTCACGCTTTAGTTGCTCAACAACTACAAAGCTGGAGAATCTCACGCAGCCAAAATGAGGATTGTCAGTAACGGTGTTCAGCCTTACATTGTTCAAACCGGAGTCGACACTGATGGAGAGACTCAGGAAGAACATTTAGACGTTTCTGAATGGTTAGTGGATAAATTTATGTAGTTGCTGTGGAGTTGATTCAACTCATCCACTAGCATGTGCCGTCATGTTAATCTTTTGTGCAAATCCAGCCTTGAATTGATCCTCGTTTGTGAAGCAACAACNCCTTTAAATGCAAATGAGCTGCTGCTCCCGCCCCCTTTCCAGAAGAGGGCGGAGCTTTAACAGCTCACGCTTTAGTTGCTCAACAACTACAAAGCTGGAGAATCTCACGCAGCCAAAATGAGGATTGTCAGTAACGGTGTTCAGCCTTACGTTGTTCAAACCGGAGTCGACACTGATGGAGAGACTCAGAAAGAACATTTAGACGTTTCTGAATGGTTAGAGGATAAATTTATGTAGTTGCTGTGGAGTTGATTCAACTCATCGACTAACATGTGCCGTCATGTTAATCTTTTGTGCAAATCCAGCCTTGAATTGACTCTCGTTTGTGAAGCAACAACACTCTACTACAACAACTCTTCCTCTTCTCTAAAGCAGCCCAACATGGCCTCGCCCCCTTTGTTGTGTGTTCTCGGGGGCGGGGTTTATGTAAATGTTGGCGTTAGTGATGTCACAAACCCAAGAAGAAGCTTGTTGTAGTCCCTACCAGCCGTTTGTTGTAGTCCTTAAAAAGCGATTTCTGTAAAAGAAAATATCTCTCTTTGCATTGAACTTTGAGCGTCGTAATTTTGCAGATGTTGTTTATGATCAAAAAGCAACATTACACACTAACTAAAGTTAAAAAAGTGAAATCATAATCAACCACCAATTTAATGCAAGTAAATGTTGTATTTAACATTAATAAGATTAATAAATGCTGTAGAAGTATTGTTCATTTTAGTTCATATTGACTTATATAACAATTGAAACCTTATTGTAAAGTGTTAACATATATTATAATAATTATATTATAATCATATTGTCCTTTTTGGGGCTCAATAGTATCTACATACATTCAGAACAGTGTGAACATATTGTGTTTTATGAAAAATGAAAGTCAAATGGGTTTAAAACATGAAGGTGAGTAAATGATGACAGAATTCATTTTTGAGCGAACTGACCCTTTAAACTATCAGAAAGAGAAGATGAAAACGGGAAAAACAGGTGCTGCACTTTTCAATCGGATTATAGAGGATCACTTTGGTTGAGAGCCGGCAGACGCATGATAAAGAATTCATTTCACCTGCAGTAATGAAGAGGAAACTGTTGAATTATACATGATCTGAGTGTGCATTATATCTATATCACCATCATCAGGATCAAAAGATGTGAAATAAAAACAAGCAGCGTCTAGACTGACACTTTACAGATACTTTCTACAAAGACGTATTGAAACACTTGAATGAAACCTTCAGAAAATGTAAATAGAGAGAAAATACAATGAGAGTATTAATTATTAACTGAGAAACAATGGCGTGTCCTTCCACTATTGTATGAAAATAAAATAGAAATATAGCTGCAAGCAGCCATTAAGGGGCCAAGCACAAAGAAGCAAGCAAGAAGTAAAATCATCTGTAAAATATAGCATTTAATTTCATAAACTTTATTGTAGTTAGTGGCAATTTAATATTTTGTTCAGTTATAGCACCATCAACAGGTGCAATCCCACCACTTTTTTTGTGTGCCCATAAATAAGTGTCAAATTTGGTAAAATAATCTCATTTCGTATAGGAGTTAAAGACATAAAAAATGACCCATGCACGACTTTGATTGCATTTGTTTGCCATTTACCATCAAAATTTTGGCATTTGGGCTTTAACATTGAGACAACAACCTATGTTTCTGAATTTGCTGCGGTGGTTTCATCTCGATCGTTGTAACAGTTTCAAAGATATTCGCGAACGTTGTTTTAACGCTAAATCGCAACGTTGCACAAACCATAATGCGAAACCTAGCATGTTAGGTATTGTTGGACTCGGCAAGGATTCAGGAATCTAAGGAGATGACTCCTATGAAAATATCATCAAAGGTTAAGAGCATATGAATATTTGATTTCACCACTAGGTGGCGCTGTCTCTGAACTTCTCAGGCTCATTCAGAGCATTGTGCTGATGACCCATACCAAATTTCGTAATGATATGCTAATGAATTCAAAAAATACAGCATTTTGCTACAAAATACAAAATGGCCAGTAGGTGGCATTGTGCTAAAACGCAGCATGTAGCTTCAGGTCATGTTTGTGATGACATGTACCAAGTTTGGTCAGAATACGCTAATGCAGAGATATAGCCTCGCATCCATTTTGGCATGTTCTTCTTCGAATTTGTTTGCGCATTATTCGAGAATGGTTGGATTTATCAAAAAGCTTTTTTTCAGCATAGTCTGAAGATGAACTGATTTGATTTTCATGAAAATTGGAGCAACCGTCTAGGAAGTAGTTTTTTTGGCAGGAAAATTTGGCGAGAAAATTTTCATGACGAAAAATGACGTCAATCATAGAGATTCTGAACTCTTTCAGAAGATGCATAATAGCGCCCCCTACTGTATAACAGTCAAAACATGGAAAAATCCACCAATGGCAGTGAAAGAGTTAACATCTAATATATTTATCTAAGTATCATAGGATTTGTGCTTTAATTGCATCCATCCAGAGGATCATTAATTATCAGAGTAACTGAGGAACTCCTCAAATGAACAGCAGAGATGTAAAGGAAAGCACAAGAGAAACCCGTCCTTCTTTGACGGCAAACAATGGAGCACAAGAAAAAGGAATCTCTCTCCTCTAATCTGCTGATCTATCTGTGGAGGCCTCCGTCTCTATTTCTCATTCAGCGCTCGAGCATCGCACAGGCGTTTATTTAAACAGATTAATTCTTCCACGCCGTATTATTCATAAAGTTGCTCGGTGTGACCGAGCGCAGCCTTGCTTATATGATGACATGTCACTCCCTTCAATTGACTGAAGCGAGACTAAATCGTCATGAATAAAACAAAGAGCCGGTAAATAAACCAGCAGGCCGTGATGCTCCGCAAACCCATCAGCAGGAAGGAAACCATCAGCCACTCTCTTCCAGGTGAAGGACCACTCATGATCCCACGGGAACGGAGAGAGAGGGAGGCACATTAGTTAGCAGCTTATGAGGACTGGAGCGCAGCCAGCACAGGATGTAGAGAGAGAGAGAGACGCTCTCCTAGTGCCGGAGCACAGAGTTCTTGTGAACAGAAGGTGCCACGCCACAGGAAGTAGAAAGAAATGGGACGAGAGGACAGTACTGCTCTTTCATAGCTCAGGAGACGACGGAGCACCTTTGTATTGGGTGTTTCTGCTTAAATACCTAAGGCGGGATAAAACAGACACAAATGAGAAAAGTTTTGACACACGGTAACAGTATAAAACTATAAAATGAAGATGGCTAGCAGCTTATATAGAAATATATATACACTACCATTCAAAAGTTTGGGTTCTTTTTAATACTTTTATTCAGCGAGGATGCATTAAATTGATCAAAAGTGACAGTAAAGACATTTATAATGTTACAAAAGATTTCTATTTCAAATAAATGGTGTTATTTTGAACTTTCTATTCATCAAAGAATTCTATTCAACTGTTTTCAACATTGATAATAATCAGAAATGTTACTCGAGCAACAAATCAGCATATTAGAATGATTTCTGAAGGATCATGTGACGCTGAAGACTGGAGTAATGATGCTGAAAATTCAGCTTTGCATCACAGAAATACATTTAATTTTAAAATATAATCACATAGAAAACAGTTATTTTAAATTGTAATAATATTTAAGATTTTCTCTA